>VDFB02279630.1:131387-187365 GCA_007258455.2 Sequoia sempervirens | reverse complement strand
CTTAAGGGCCCATTTTTTCCATGATGATCCTGCACATACCTAGAGAAAAGAAAAGAATGAAATTCACTAATGAACGAAGGATAGGAGGTGGATTACATGATACCCCTCATAGACAGCTTCGATCATATAAGTACATATACAATGGTCTCCATAGGAGAGATATAAAGAGACAAGAAGGCCCCCCCACAATGAAGAAACTCATGTCGCAATGGTAGATTCATGATGTAGAATCCAGAAGGAGATCCTTAAGCGGAAAATAATATTCCTCCCCTTGGGAAGAAACAGATCCAAAGGATGATGTCGAAGAAACCCTATGAAGAGTAATGAACCAATTTGTCTCAAGATGTGTGCCATGATAGGATGCTGAAGAATCTCTTTGTCTGAACTAAAACAAATGATGCCAAATCCAAACTGATGTGGGGAATCCTAAAATGCAACCTCTGAATGCACATATAATGGTGGGAATACAATGATAACCTGATTTTCAAGGTAGAGGAGATGAATGTCCTCAAAATAATCCTCAAGATCTGTACTGTGAGACTCAACAAACAAGAATGTGTCTGCAAGATAAGAATCCCATGATGTAGCAGATAATGAATGACCAAGATGGTCATGATGCTGAACTGAATCCATAGGGGCCAATGTGGTGATACTAATGTCATCAACAATAATGGATGATACATGTATAATCTCAGTCTAAAGAGTAGGAACTGTGAGACAAGCCTCTGATCCATAGGAACATGCAAGGGTGTCTAAATACTCAAGCTCCTCTAAAGTATCATGATCAAAGGGTGTATTATCTCTCCAAGCAATGGGTAAGAGATAATCTAAAGCAGGATCCTCTAACAATAGAGAGAGATTGGAGTCTCTATAGATCTCCCAAAGACGTGTCCAAAGTGGGTGGGGACAATCAATGTCCAATAAAGCCCACACAGTGTCATCATCAAAACTAGACAATATAAGTCCTACTATGTGATCTCTAATGATATCCCAAGCTAGTTTTCCCTCTGAAGTGGTTGGTTCAGGTATGATATCATACAAATACAGAAAAATATTAAGCCACCTACAATGTGTAAGTATGTCCTTTGCCAATGAATCATAATTACCTCGTTCCAAAATTACAACTGAAGGGTGAGTAGAAAAACACATGATAACTCTTCAAATTAAAAAATATGAGAAAACTAACCTTACAGCATGTAGATCAAATGAAATAGAGCCTAATGACGCAAACAGGAGGTTCCCAAGTGCCAAAACATCTAAGTAGTTAAGAAAATTGTGAAAACACAAAACACTGAATAAAATATACCTAAGTCAAAAAAATAAGAAAATAAGTCTGATCACTATGTAGAGCACTAAACCAGCTTTCCAACGCCTATTTGTTTGCACAAAACGAAGTCTAGACACAAAAGTTACGCCCCTGGGAGTGCAAAAAGCATGATATGACTTTGACTGAGTAAAAAAGTAGCAAAACAAAAAAATTATGAAACCACACCTACTCCATCAGATCGGTGTCGGAATCAGCTTTCCAATGACTATTCGTTTGCAAAAAATAGAGCTAAAACGTCCTTTTTACACCAACACCCCTCATAAGTGCAACTTAGGGAGACTAAAAAAGCATGCACCTAAAACTAAGATGAATGCAAGAAAGCATGAATGGGTCCCAACAACAAGGCTTGATCAAGTACCCATCTACAAATGCAATAATAAGGTAGAGAAGGAAAACCCAGTGGGACAAAATCCCCCCTACAATGAGATGACTACTGCAAAGAAGCACTGGAAGAACACTGTGGAGTAACACTGGAACTGCAATCTGACAAGCAAGGAAAGATACTTCTATCTACAAGAAACCAAAGTGGAATCATAATAATGCGACAATAGACCCGATGCCACAGAACACTGGAAAACTCACAAACTAGAGCAACCCTGGAATCTGTGAAGCAACGGTAGATGAAATGATGACAGAACCTAGAAGCTATGTATCTCGATGTTGATGCCAAACTATGACTAAAAATCTTCCATGGGAACAAGTACCAGAAAGAATATGGAACATTAACCATAAAAACATGGCCCTCAAACTGAGAAGGATCTGAACCAATGTGGATCAATAACCATAAACTCCCAATCTGAAGTGTGAACTAATGTGAATCTGATATGTGTCAAGCAAGACAAGATGTGGCCAAAAGAAACTAAGAAACTAGATATAACCCATTCGATTTGTCATCAAAACAAGATGGAGATCAAAGTGCATGCACACTCTAATCAAATTATTATGCAAGAAACCCTCCAATGGAACTTTATCTCAGTTCATTTATTACAATAACCCAATGATTGTAAGAGGAGAGAATACTAATGTGCATAAATAGAAAATAAAAATAGACCTCAAATCTATGTAGAGGACTGAACCAACTTTCCAATGTCGTAAGAATGGTGAAAAATAGATAAGCGAGTCAAAAGATATGCCCTCCGAAGTGAAAAGAACTTCATCTGAGTTCAAGGAACTGCAAAATAAAATTGGAGGAAAATATGGTTAAACCACCTTTACCACTGGATCGGTGTTGGAATCAGCTTTCCAACGGTATCTCATTTGTGAAAAACGGACATCGTATGCAAAAAATACGCCCGATTTAGTGAAAGTTTCTCCAAAAAGGCCCAATAAGGCCTGCAGGTAGCCTAGGGGCTAAAAATATTTCGGCCCCTGGTCACCCATACGACCTTCGCTTGTGTTGGGAGACCAGTCACGGGCTGGGCGCATAGTGCCTAGTCCCCCATGTGATCGAGGTTGTCAGTTGAGAAGCCCTCAGGGGCTGACACGGTCGGTGGCCTATGGGTGGCGTCGCTGGCCTGAGCGGCCAGGAGGTGGCCGCTTGGTGGTCGTCGGGCAGAGCAAGGGCAGTGGAGCAGTTTGAACTGGTAGCGTCAAAGTTTTTTCAAACTACAAATGTTTTTAAATTTTTAATTTCTTTTTTTTTTAAAAACGAGCCTCAGGAAGCATGGTGGGGAGGCCGTACAACCTCCATGGAAAAATTTGTTTTCCTTCCAGACCAACTACTTAGAAATTGATGAAACAAAGGGAATTCTTAGGGTTTTTGGCCACTTCGAAGGTGACGGTGACCTCCGTTTGTGCCCAAAATGCTCCAAAAATTTAGCTACCTCCAAAGCTCCCAAACAATCACCGAACTTGAAACCCTTATGGATCTAGCAAATGATGACCAAAATAGCAAAATAAAAGCCAATCCTGACTTTTTCCAGTGCTCTGAATCCAATGGTGAAGTCTGATATGATCCAAGACACTGTATAGATGAACTCAAGGCATGAAACCCTCAAGGAATCCCGAATGAACTCCACAATGATTTTCTCAAAAATCTGAGAAGGGGTTGCAAATCAAGGCTCTGATACCATGTTGAAGTTGTGAAAGCCAACCTCACAGACCCCGAAGATCACCTGCATGCAAATAACCTGTCAGAAAAAGAAGAGATGGAGACAAAAAAGAAAAGGTGCTCTAAAAGCTAAAAATGTATTAATCAGAGAGAAGTAAATAATTACAAAGAACAATCCTTATAAAAGGAGATTGTGAAACCCTAAAGAAACCCTAATAGGTAGACATTTAATAATTAATAATAGTTATTAAATGTCACAATATGCAAACTAAAGTGAAATATTAAGAGAGGAATGAAGGTAACTTAATTAACATAATTAAGTTAAAACCTTTACTCTAACAAAAAGGATCCACAACCCTGTACATCCAGGTTTAGACAAGGAGCTTGAACCCAATAATAAAACCTGCAAAGCATAGATCAAGAACAAAGCTCCAACAACAAAATTTTTAGAACCCAGCAAAACACCCTTTCCACCTCTATAGGAAAGGTCACCACAAATGCTCAAAACTCCAACGGTGATCTTCAAAAACCATTTTTTCTCTCCACCTTTGTAGGAGAGAAACCCAAGCTCAACCATACCAATGTGGCTACAACACCCCTTATCCAAGAGAGTAAACACCACAAAGATCAACAATATTTTCAAGATCTCCACCTCTATAGAAGATAAAGAAAAGAATACAACATATAGACCAACATCAACTCCCTTGCAGTGACAAAACAAGGCTTCACCAGTCCCCCAATAACAATTCTAGGTGCAACCAGTAGCATACCGCTCCACCTCTATAGGAGAAAGGTCTCTTCCAGCCACATCCATCTCCCCCTCAATAGAAGATAGGACCACCTCCATAGGAAAATCCATAGTAACCTAAAGATGCACAAAAAGAAGCACACATAGCAGCATCATGGAACCAAGAAGGTGAAGGACAACAAAACCCTCACCACAATGATACCCAGAGGTCAGAAGATGAAAATAGATGGAAACAGACCCCAAAAATTGGAAAAATACAAACCAATGAGATTCTAAAGACATCCCAAGCAAAAGAACCTCTCCTAGAGAATCAAAATACATTTCGAGGTACAAGGAGAGAAGAAAAAAAAAAGATTTTTTTTTTTCCAAGGGGATAGAGAAGAAGTTGAGACAAACATAGAAACCCTCATATAAACAAAAAATGAGCTCTCCCAGTCAGGGCAGAAACAACTTCAACTCATCCTTGCAGAAAAACACTAACAACAAACCCCCCTAACAGGAAAATGGAGCAAGAAAAGAGCAGGGACCAAAGAGAAGGTGAAAGACAAACCCTCACAGGTTCCAAAACCTCCAACAGACAATGACATTCACCATAGCCCACAAGCTAGGAGATGACAGAGAACGAAAACCACCAATAGGAAAATGAGCTCCACCGGACCCCACAACCTAGGAACCGGTAGAAAATGGAAGCCTCCATCTAAAACCAGAGAACTCTGTTGCAGCCAAGGGGCCAACCCAATGCAGGGTCCATACACTGATGCCTTCCTCCGAATCTCCATCATCCTCTTCTGATTCCTCCTCTCCAGCAACAGATTTCAAAATCTCTCTTCACGCGTGCCCTCCCACTCTCCTGTTTTCCATGTTTTGATAAAGTTAAGGTGGTTAAACATACGAGTTTTTTTATTTTTTAAAAGTCATAATGAAAAATTCATAATTAATTATTTACTTGGAAAAAATTACAAAAAAATATGCATCACATCGACATGAGTCCTCTACTTATATCTAAACTCTTGTAAAAAAATATTATCATTTTATTGTGGTTAGGGTGGTTAGACAGACACTTCTTATTTTTTCCCAAATTTAAGTAACTACTGATTGAAATTTCAAAATTTCATCAAATAGATTTTATTTTTAAACAAACCTAGTAGTTTTATAAACTACATTCAATTTTCTATAGATTCTATTCTTACATGTTTTTGAAATAATATAGATAACTTATTCAAATTTTTACGTTAAGTTGCCTAACTTTGATTTTTCTGCATTTTTTGCCACTTAAAGGTCTGTTTTTTCCATGATGATCCTACACATACTCGATTCTTTGTGTTGTTTTCTCTTTCTTGTACTCTATTAAGTATGCAAATAGCAATATGAATTGCTTCTCTCCAACAAAATTCCAATAGATTTTCTTCTTTTATCATTGTCATTGCAGCTTCATTAATAGTCCTATTCTTTCTTTCAACCACTCCATTCTACTAAGGAGTCCTAGGGGAAGAAAAATTCCTCTTTATTTCTCACAAAATATATTGAACTCATTAGAGGTGAACTCTCCACCTCTATCAGACCTCAAACATTTGATTTTCATATAAATTTCATTCTTAAACATAAATTTAAATGCATTAAACTTATATAGAGCTTCTAATTTTTCTTTTAGAAGGTAACCAATGTCATTCTAGAATAATCACCAATTAATAGCATGAAATACATGTTAGGGTATGTGCAGGATCATCATGGAAAAAACTGGCTCTTAAGTGGCAAAAAATTCAGAAAAATCAGAGTTAAACAACTTGACGTAAATTTTGAATAAGTTATCTATACTATTTCAAAAATATGTAACAATATAATCTATAGCAAATTGAATATAGTTTCTAACTACAAAGTTTTTTAAATCTATTTGGTGAAAATTTTGAAATTTCAATAATGGTACTTAAATTTCAGTGGAAAAATAAGAAGTAGGTGTTTGTCCTAATTCACCTAACCACAATAAAATGATTTTTTATAATATTTTAGATATAAGTAGATCTAATTCATGCCCCGATGTGATGCATTTTTTGTACTTTTTTCCAAGTAAATAATTAATTATGAATTTTTATTACAAATTTTAAAAAATATAAAACTCAGATGTCTCCACACCTTAACTTGGTCAAAACTTCATGAAATTCAATTTTTTTTTTTTAATCCTATAGTATGTGAAGCATAGAATGTGACACATGTTTTGGATTCAAAAAATGTGATACCGTTTGAAAGCTATAGATGTTTTTCAATCAACCTATCAATTAGGACTTTAGTTGTAATTTGAATAGAAAGTGAATAATAATTACTTATTAAATTCAAAGTAAAGCATAATTTATATTGATCAAAAGCTGAGAATCTCCTTTAAAAACACTCTTTCTTTTCATCAATTTTGGGTAAAAAAATAGCTATTAGCCACATAACCATAATATTGCCACTTTTTGGCCCATCATGATCCTGCACATACCTGTCACCTTGAAGGCTTCTTACTCTAGTAGGACCACAAAGATATGTTTGCACCAATTCCAATAGTCTTGTAGAAGTTTTTACTTTGACTTTGAAACTTTTTCTTGCCTACTTTCAAACTTGGCATTCCTTATAGACAACATTGATAGGCTTTGTAATCTTTGGTAGATCTCTCATAGCTTGAACTGAACTTATTCTCACTAGGCTATCAAAATTGATGTGACAGATTATTCTATGCCATAGCCAAATCTCACTGATCTAAGTCATGAAACAAAAACCATCAACAACTTTCAGATGATAAAAATTTCCATCTATCCTTCTTCCAACAACAACCATAGTTCTAAAGCCTTTTCTAATCTCACAACCATCTAAAACATAAGATTGTATCATTTGCTACACATTTTTCCATAACTCAAGAGGTTATTTCTTAAGCCCTTAACGTAGAGAAAACCGTTATTATTATGCTTTCCATCAAAACTGATTGAACATTTTCCACATATGGGTATGTGCAGGATCATGATGGGCCAAAAAGTGGCGATATTATGGGTATGTGTAGGGTATGTGGCTGACAACTTTTTTTTTACCCAAAATTGATGAAACAAAAATGGTTTTTAAAGGAGATTCTTCAGCTTTCCACCAATATAAATTATGCTTTACTTTGAATTTAATAAATAATTATTATTTATTCTCTTTTTAAATTATGACTAAAATCTTGATCGATAGACTGATTGAAAAACATCTATAGCTTTCAAATGATATCACATTTTTAATCCAAAACATTTGTCACATTCTATGCTTCACATACTATAGGATTAAAAAAAAAAATCATAAAGTTTTGACCAAGTTAAGGTGGTCGACATACGAAGTTTTTATATTTTTTAAAAGTTGTAATAAAAAATTCATAATTAATTATTTACTTAGGAAAAAATTACCAAAAAATATGCATCACATTTGGACATGAGTCCTCTACTTATATCTAAAATCTTATAAAAAAATATTATCTTTTATTGTGGTTAAGGTGGTTAGAGAGACACCTACTTCTTATTTTTCCCCTAAAATTTAAGTATTACTACATTCAAATTTTCACCAAATAATTTTTGTAAAAATAAACCTAGTAGTTTAGAAACTACATTCAATTTGCTACAGATTCTACTCTTACATATTTTTGAAATAATATAGATAACTTATTCAAAATTTTATGTCAAGTTTCTTAACTATGATTTTTCTAAATTTTTTGCCACTTAAGGGCCTTTTTTTCCATGATGATCCTGCACATACCTATATCTTAGCAAATGCATCATCACCAAATCTAACTAGTGCTCCATATTTTTCAAGTTTAAAAAAATTACTCCTATCACATGTCATATGATTACAACATCAACTATCAATTATCCAGTAGTTCTTCACATGTATAGCTTGAAAAGTATACACCAAAGTTCCTTCAGTATTAATAGTTTCTTTTGAAGCACTTTCCTTCACGCATCTCTCAGAGTTAGCAGAATTTTTTTCATCTTTTAAAGCCCTAAACAAGAATTTTCCATCCTCATCATCCCCATAATCATATTTCTTATCAAATATACTAATATGTTCTCTAACATAATAACTTCTCTTAATCATCTTATCTTTATTCTCCTTATTTTTGTCATTCAAAGCTCTGTTTGGACATATTGAAGCATAATGACCTATATTTCCATAACAAAAACATTTGAAATAAAAATTACCTCTATATTTTCTGTAGTAATGGAAAATGTATTAATTTTCTTTACTTGATATGTGAAATAATTGTCATTGAATTAACCTAATTTTTCCTAGGTTTAATGTTGTAATGTGTTGTAACACATTCACATTGATCTTGGGCCCTCTTTTAATGAAAAGTACCTAATGTGTACCCTATTTATGGTGTTGTAAAGTGTTGTAACACACTTTCACACTTTTCTAGGGTCCTCTTAATTAATTGCAGTTAATTGTAGTTAATTGGCCCCTTTAATTCAAATTTAAGCCTTATTTGTGACACCTCCCGAAGATCTATCTTGAAACCCATGATTCAAATTTCATACCATTTAATTGGGAAAAATCAAAGTCCTAGAATTTGGTGCTAGGACCCATTCATCCTAGGTGGCGAATGGGTCCTCCCTCAATAGGACGGTCCCCCTTTATTAATATATTTCAAATGGGTTTTTAGTGATCTTTCATTCCCCGAAGGTTAGGTCTTGGAAAACAATGTCAGGACCCATTTTCCCTAGGTGGTGAATGGGTCCTCCCTCAATGAGGACCTCCTTTTTTAATTTCATTATGGTGGGAATTTAATAATGTTTATCTTTAGATCTAGTGTCGGCTTGAATTGTTTGAATTTGTAGGTTAATCTCCTAATTTAGTATAAATAAGGGGTTAATTCACATTGTTTCTCCTAACAAGACCTATCAAGTTTATGAAGCACTCTAGAAATTTCAAGAGAGCATTATAGAGCACTTCAAGAGCATTTTCAAAGTCATTTCAAGGAAGATTGTCAAGTTTTTATTGCAACAATTCAAGATCCTATCATCACGACAAGGATTTAGTGCATTCATGCATATTGTTGAGCTAAGATTGTGAGTGTAGCATTGAGGATCTACTTGAAAGAATTGTTCACATCATATTCAAGGATCAAGATCTACATTCTTCATGGCCACTTCATGCTAGTTTGAATATTTGTATTACAAGACATCTTACACAGTATCTACATTGCATCATTTCATGTTTCATGCTTCAATTTCATTATCTCATCATTTGGTTTAATTACCTACAAGGGGTTTGACAAAGGAAAACCCATATTCACTAACAATTAATTATTTTTTCTTCCCTTGAATGTGTATTTATATATTTATAGGTTGGAGATCAAGTTTAGATCAAAATTGTCAAAGTTTTCAAGTTGGAAGATTGATCTTTATAGTGCAAGAATGAAGACTTGAAGCTAGAGAATTTATTACAGGTTTTCAGGAGATGACAATTAGGAATCTTAGAATGTAGAAAACAAGGAAAACAACCCAAATCTCAATTTTAGAAACCCTAATAGGGACCCATTCGCCACAAAAGGCGAATGAGTCCTTTGTTCCCTAAAAAATAGCCTTCTTGTAGCAAGGTACACACCATTTTAAGCTAAAAAAACTCCCCTCATAGTTGCTATAATAGTTAGGGTCAGTTTATGATTATTATTTGCATCTTTTGGCCCTCGTAATTGCATTAATTGCATGTGTTTTGTGTGGGAAAACTAAGTTTTTCATCATCATGTTGATACATTTTGATGAACCCTATTTTCCACCTAATCATTACTGGTGAACTCGACATATTGAACATTGCAATTTTCTAATTTTTGAACTATTTGCATCCTAGGTTAGATCTTGCATTCATTTGCATTAAATTAAGATCTCATTTAGGGTTTCTTGGATTGCATTTATAGTTTCATCTCATTTAGGGATTCGATTGGATTTTTTTTGCATCTTTTTAAATCTAAAAAATACAAATACAAATTATTCATTGTGCATCTCATTTAGACCTCATTTATTTGCATTTGAAAATCAAAATGAAATTACATTTAAACATAGATCCTTGCATTCACCTTTTCATTTTATTTTCACATTGCAATTTTGGAAAATCTGAAATTGAAACTTACTGCCTCAAACCTACAATTGAAAGACATTATTGAAAGATTCCAAATCATTAAAAAAATAGTTAAAAAATACCTAACTAGAATCCATTCGCCCTTTTAGGTGAATGAGTCCCTAATCAGTTCAAACTTAAACCTTTTGGCATCTAAAAAAGCTTTAAAAATCACCTTGAAATCCACTAAAACATAACCAGGAACCATTGTCCCTTACTAGCGAATGAGTCCCTGATAGCTATAGATCTACATTTTCTAGAAGTTAAAATCTTAGTTTTAGATTTCTATTTGGTGTTGTTACTTTCTTGTTTTAGTTTCCTTATTTTCTATTTCATCAAATTCATTGCATTTAGCTTAAATTGCTTCATTACAATGCATGGTTAAAATTCAAAACTGCATTCAAAACATTTCATTTCCAGCTTATTGCATTGTGTAATCAGTAAATTGCATTGCTTGGAATCTAAAAATTGTATTTCATTAGGTAGGTTGTTGCATTGCTTATTTTCCATTTTATGGTTTGCACACTAGGTTTTTAACACTTGTATGAGCTTTACAACTTGCTATCATATTCACAATACTATTATAAGATGTATTTTGAGGCTCATGTCATCCTACAATACTTGTCATGGATATTGGGTTTTCTGACTCTCTTTCTGATAGTGTTGAGAATCAACCCTCCATGTCTCATAGTTTTTGTACTTCATTACACATAACTTCACCCATACAACCAATGTGCTTAGTGTTAGCAACATTTTCCCTACCATCCCTAGTTCCACTCAAGCTTTATGGTCTACCCTAAGTCAAAGTGGAATTCCAATTCCATCCTCTAAAATGCCAATGTCAATTCCTACATACACTAGTACACAACCTACAACAACCTTCCAACCTAGCACAACCATTCAACCAACCACAACAATAAAACCAACTAGCACTATGTATACTTAGGTATGGGTGATCCCACAAATCTGGTTTATAATTTCTAGGACATTTTGATTTTTGTTGAAATCACATATTTTTAGAAAATATAATGATTTAAGCCTTAAAAATTTCCATTTAAAGAATTCCAATTATAATGTTGATAGAAAACCACTTTTAATTTACCTTTTGGGGGATAAAATGAATTCATTTAAAATTTATTTTTTGTAAGTATGTAGTCATTATAAGCTTTCCAAAAAGTATAATTTTAAATAAAATTAATTTTATTATTATATTTATTTTTAATTTCTTGTGAATGTAGGTTTTTCACTGAAAATCAAGCTCTTTGTTGTGCACATGTAGAAAAATAGAAGATTATAATTTTTTTTTAAAAATATGAGTGCACCAAATATTGAAGTCCTTGATCTAACAAAAAAAAATTGAATTTCAATACATACAAAAAAGTTATGTGTTATATAGTTCACCTATGTCTGAATTGTAATTGGTTTGATTTCAAAAATTGATTAAGGAAAAAATATTCAATAAAACACTATGAAACCAATTGGAAACACTAGATATTGTAGTTACAAATCTAAATTCTAAAAAAATAGAAATTTATCCTTCATGGAAAAAATTTATGTGTTATATGATGAGCGTCACTCCTTAAAAATGGTGTTTACTGAAATAAACTGGTTTTCAAAGGAGGTGGAAAAAGAAGTGCAATTTGATTCAAAAAAATTTCAAAAAAATATATTTAGAATCTACAGACATAATGTCATAAATCACTAGTTTGCATCACCTTCAAATTCCTCATGGTTTAGCCTCTATAGGTGTCTGAAAACGAAGATTTAGTTAGAAAAAATTAGTTTAGTGTCCAGTTTAGCCAAAAATTGTAAACCAGTATTGTGGGATCACCCATATTCTTGTGGGACACCCTTCTAGCCTTGTCCAAACCAACACAATAAGCCATCAACAATCAACCTTCACCAACCAACAATTCACTAACCCTCTGCATACATACACCACTCCACCTTATTCCCCTTAGCCTTACAACCAAAATGATCCTATCATTAACTCACTTTTGCAAGCTATGACATCCCTTAAACAAGTTGCAACATTACAATAGAACAACAATAGTCAACCTTTGCAATATATCAAGTCTAGCATGTTTTCCTTCAACATATTAAGAGCATAAATGCCACAAGGTATCGAAGTACCTCGATTTGAGAAATATGGCATGAAAGGAGATCTTGTTAGCCATGTTTCCACCTTCACATCTATGTGTCATGGATTTATATTTCAAGATAAACTTTTGCTAAGCTCTTTCCTAGGTCCTTGAAGGATACTACTTTAGAGTGGTTCTCTTACTACTTTAGAGTGGTTCTCTTTACCAAAAAATTCAATTGGTTCATTCAATGAACTCATTAATACCTTTTCTAACCACTTCCATATTCACATGGGTTCCAAGATGAGCCTTGCTGATTTAATGACATGCAAACAAAAAGAGGAGGAGAAGTTGATTGATTTCATAGCAAGATACCAAACACATTACTCAAAAGTAAATATTAAGATCCTTGATGTCGACCTTCAATAAATGTTTATTGCCAACTTACAAGATAAACTCCAAACAAAATTTCAAATGTTAATATTTCCATCCTTTAAATAGTTATGTACAACCCTTCGTGATTATCAAAATTCAATTGGTGGTTGTTGATGAGCCTATTTTTTGGTCCAATTTTGGGTAGAATCTATAGCTTATTTGTTGGTATATGTCATGAACTTTGATGATTAAATGTTGGTATTTTCATAATGTTTCCCTCAAACCATTGACATTAGATTTAATATTGTCTCTACAAGCTTTAATGACATTTGGCATATTATGTGGGTTATCTATATTAATTTTGTATGTGTTTAATGAATGTTCCTTAAGGTGGTTGTAGATGTGCAGTTATTATGCATACTAACATTTCCATGTAGATTTAATATGCTAAGTTGAGGAAGACATCGCCAGTTGGGCATGCACCATAGCATGTAGCAAAGGAATCGCTCCAAGTCAAAGGAGGCAGACGACAAAAGATTCTTAATGCAACTGAACATAACCACCTTGTAGTGGAATTTAATGATTGAGCATGCATGAGCATTACTGTTGTACTGGATTTACTCTCGGACCTACATGTCTAACTAGATTGCATGCATACGTAACTGCCATCACTCCACTTTCCCTGTTTTCCCTAAATGGGTCCTCCTAGTCATGGAGTTGACTTCCTTGTTTAGCTATTAGTATAAATAATGATCTGATGCTCCTTCTTCAAAAAGGTTGCATGATTTGGTATTGTACTTGCACTTTCTATTTTTCAATAATACAGATACATTAATGTTTTGTACTAATGATTTACAGTGAATAAAATAAAGTTATGAGTTCGATCATCTGAGTTTTGATTAGTTTTAGAGGATAATTATCCAAGGGGGGCCACTTGGTGAGTATTCCATCTTCTTAGTTTAGCATTAGTTTTTTTTTACTTGTTGTTTAGTACTTAGTTAGAAATATGGCACTGATTGTTCCTGTAGCCACTAGAATTTCATTTTGTGACTATTCCTATAGCCAAAGAAAATAGTGTAGTTTCTTGTTTGTTGCTTATATTTTCATTCTTGTTATGCATTTGAGCTTAGCATAGTCATTGATTGATGTTTAACATTTGTTTCATTCCTTTCCAAGCAATTTACTTTCAGTCTTGTGTGTTCTTTAGTTGTAGAATGTAATGGCTACTTTGAGTTCCTAGTGCACATACTGTGCTAACCCATTTCAATTTCACGTCCCTAGGTTGACAAGTTAAATGTACCTTCATGATGATTGAAATAGTTATTCGGGTTAGATGTCCAATCTTTGAATCATGGTTGTAAGGGCTTAGTTATTAAATCATTGGAGGAGGCCAACATTTTTGGTGCCATTGCCGAGGATGGTGTCAAACTAGGAAGTTTTTTTGGAGTCATTGGTAGTTTTTCTTGTTGTAGTGTTTCTAGAAGTTGTTCTTAGTATTTCCTTATTTAGGAAGTAATGATCCCCCTTATTCTTTACCAATTTTTTGTGTGAGCTAACTGATAGTGAGTGATACCACATGCATAGAGGAAGGATAAGGGATGCTTATGGGAGATTCCTTCCTAACAATCCTAATCCATTCTAGCTAGTCGAATATCAGAACCTACCAAAAGAAGAAGAAGAAGAAGATCCACACCGCTTTGCTGATGCATATCCTGATCTGACTAGTTCTGAAGTCTCCTTTGAAGATCAAAATCAGCTTGAGAATCCTTTTGTCTTGGAACCACATCAAGCAGGCATGGGTGATGCAAATAGGAATAGATAAAACCAACCAAATTTTCCTTTCCCCATTGCCCACCAAAATGAAGTTTACAACATTAAGAGCATTCCTGCCTCAACACTCCCCAAGTTTTATGGACTCGTAACAGAATATGTTGATACCTTTTTATTTGAGTTTGACATACTCTACAGGAGCTATGATTATACTACTAATTCCCATAGGCTTAAGCTATTTCCTACCACTTTGAAAGAGGTTGCATTAAGATGGTTCATGAGCCTAGGCAAAGATACTGTGGAAACTTGGGAATACATGAAGACAAATTCCTTGAGAAATACAAGGAATATTGTAGGGGCATCAACATGAGAAGATGTGGCATTTTCAAGATGCAACAAAAGTAGGATGAGAGCTTGGAAGATCACATTGCAAGGTTTCTATTTTTCCTACAAAAATATCCACACCATACACTTAATAAAGACTCACAAAAGTTTCTTTTCCTAAGAGGAATCAATGATATATGTGTTGATGCCTTGGACCTCATGGTAGGAGGAGATATCTCCCAAATTCCTTGGGAGGATATCAAGAAAATATGCCAGAACTACTCTAGGGAATCTTCAAAGAAAGGGAGAGCTTATCAATCTTCCATGGGTAAGCCAACTACCGGTGGAGTTTCAAGAATGGAGAGTACTCATTTGCTAGAAGACTTCAAGAAAGACATTATCAATAATATAGCTACTCATCTAGATACATTTGAATCCAAGAAGAAGCAAGAGTAGGTAGAGGCAATTTTGAAAAAATATTGCCCCCATTGCAGACAAAATAAGAAGGGTTGCAGATGCAAGATGGTAGATAACCTTGAAAGCAAGAAGATTCCACCCAAGTTCAAGCCAATCCAGATTGAAGAAGACCAAGTCTACTATGTTGCACAAAGGAATCCTTGGGATCCAAGACAAGGTATGCCACTAGATTAACTATCCTATGCAGGGCCATATTTTAACTCATATTCATTTGGTAGCCAATGGAAGCCCCCATATCCACCCAGTTATGGAGGATATCCACCACAGCCTTGGAATAACCCTCCAAATGCATGGCCCATTCATCATATTTCTCCACCCCAATAGTAGCAACCTTAGGGGAATTGGTAGTAATTTCAATGGCATTGGCAGCCACCTCCAAGAAATTGGCAGTAAACAAATAAATGGAGAGGAGGACATCAATGGCCTACCCAAACAACCAATTACATGAAACCACCTTCTCAACTTCAACAACCTACTATAATGCCTCCATCTACTAATCCAAGCTAAAATGCACATAAACCTACTCAACTACCAGCTCAACCCACACCCAATCCAAATAACAAACCACAACAGTAGCCTGCATACTCTGCTGATTCAAATCAATTTCTTGCATATGTTGTGAGTGTAAGTGACATCCACTTGCATTTAGGAACTACTCTACCAGCCCCTTCCAAGCCCATTATCACTGAACTTCCTATGGAAGAGGAAGAGGAGCCTCTGAATGATCCCATTCAACCAAGTGTGCCTAAAAATCCTGAACTAGTCCAAGTCAAGCAGACTAAACGAGAACCACCATTTCCTCAGAGATTGGAAGTTTCCAAGAAGAAGGAAGAAAAGGAGGATACAACCTTTGATATCTTGGACTAGCTGAAGTGTATATGTGTCCAGATACCTCTATTTCAGGCCATAAAGGATGTTCCAATCTATGAAAAAGCAATCAAGGAAGCCTATCTCAATAAGCCAAGTAGGAAAAAGAAAGACCCAACTATAGTTCATGGTGGGCCAACTAGCTGACATCATGCTGGGAAAAGTTACTATCCCCAAGTATAATAATCCAGCCAGTCTTGTGGTAGCAGTTGTCATAAACGGGATCCAAGTAAAGAATGCTCTAATTGATTTAGGGACAGCAATAAATGTAATGACCAAGGAAATCCTACAACAACTAAACATTGTAATAATGAGATCTACTCCTACTATCCTATAGCTTGCTAATAGCTCTATTGTTAAGCCTGATCATGTAGTGGAGGATCTTGTGGTAGTTTTAGATTCCTGGGAGTACCCAACAGACTTTATGATTCTTTTTCCTAAAGCTACACTAGGTGGCTATCCCATTATTGTTGGAAGACCTTGGTTAGCAACTATAGATACATACATTGGATGTCGGTCAGGTGACATGACCATTTCAGATGGGAGGAGGACTAAAATTTTTATTCTTTATCTGCCTGCTTAGCCATATCATGATGAAGATAATCTTGTATGGCCACAAGTTGGTGAAGAGGCCAAGGAAGTTAATTCTGTGGTGCAACTTATGATGCTATGTAGAAGCTATTTCATGAAGCTCCATGATGAGGATGAAGTATTGGCTAACATCATTCAGAACCATTGTGAAGTGGAGGAACCATCATCTTCTCATTCTGTTACTCCAGTCAATACACTTTTGCCTGCTCTTCCTGTAGCCACCGTTCTTGCAGACATTCTTCCTGCAGCCACTCTTCCTATAGACATACTTCATGTACCAATAGTTATGTCCCATTCATTGCTTCCATATGAAATAAAGGTACCATGTGTTAATGAGACAACCATGATAGAGTTAACTGCACAAGTACAAGTGTCAGAAAGAAAATATATGAATGTTAATAGTAAATTAAATGAAGAACAATTGTTATTGACGAACCTATTAAGGACCCATCAGCATGCATTTGCATGGGGTTATCTTGATATGGATGGATTGGATCCTAAACTTTGTACACAAAAAAATTACATAAGAGATGATTGCACCCCAATAAGACAGCCACAAAGAAGAATTAACCCTCCACTAAGAGAAATTGTGAAAGGAGAACTACAAAAATTACTAGATGAAGGATTTATCTATCCCATTTCAAATAGTCAATGGGTGTCTCCATTAGTGATTGTGCCCAAGAAATTAGGGAAATGGTGAGTTTGTGTTGATTATAGGAAACTTAATTCTACCACTAGGAAGGATCACTTTCCTTTACCCTTCATTGATCAAGTTTTGGACACACTTGCAAGAAAGAAATACTCTTCTTTTCTAGATGAATTTAGCGGCTACAACCAGATTCAAATTGCACCAAAGGACCAGGAGAATACCACATTTACCTATCCATGAGGGACCTATGCCTATTTGGTACTCCCATTTGGCTTGTGCAATGCACCTACAAATTTTCAGAGAGTAGTCATTAGCATATTCTCAGACATTTCTCATGATTGCATGGAGATTTACATGGATGACTTTACCACTAATGGTGCTGATTTTAATCAAGCATTGAAAAATCTTAAGAGAGTCTTATAGAGATGTGAAGACAAAAACTTGTCCTTAAATAGTGAAAAGTGCTTCATGATGATGCAAGAGGGTGTAGTTCTTGGCCACTACATCTCCCACAAAGGAATTCAAGTAGATCCTGCAAAGATTGAGGTAATCACAAGTCTACCCAAACCTACAAAATAGAAGGATGTTAGGAGTTTCTTGGGTCATGTAGGTTATTATAGGTGTTTCATCAAGGATTTCAGTAAGGTAGCAGCATTTTTGTACACACTCCTCACTAAAGATGTTGAATTTCAGTGGACTAAAGTTTCTGACAAGGCATTTTCTGACTTGAAGGAAGCTTTGACTCATGCTCCTATATTCAAAGGGCCTAATTGGGAGCTTCCTTTCCACATCCATACTGATGCATTAGATTATACCATAGGAGCATTCTTAGGAAAAAAAGGAGCTATTGAAAATGTTATTTACTTTGTTAAGAAAAATTTACAAGGAGCTGAATTCAATTATACAATGACAGAGAAAGAAATGTTGGCAGTAATCTATGCACTAAACAAATTAAGACATTACATAACAAGCTACCAAATCTTTGTGCACGTTGATCATGCATCAATTAGATATCTCATGAATAAACCTTTGATCACAGGTAGATTGGCAAGATGGTTATTGTTGATGCAGGAGTTTGATATAACCATTGTAGATAAGCCAGGGAAGGCCAATGTTGTTGCATATTTTCTTTCAAGGATAACTACATCAAAAGAAAATCAGCCCATAGATGACTATTTTCCTGATGAGCATCTATTCTCCCTCAGTGTACAAACACCTGGGTATGCTGAAATAGCCAATTATTTGGTCATAGGTAGAGTTCATTCTCACTTCTCTCCAAAAGAGAAAAGGAAACTCATTGAAAAATATTTTCCTTTCTCTTGGATTATTGGATGTTTGTTTTATACTGGACCAGACGATGTCATGAGGAGATGTGTGAGAGAAGATGATACATATGAATTTTTTCATGCATGTCACAAGGAAACATGTGGACACTTTGCAGCTAAGAGGACAAAAATGAAGGTTTTGAACATAGGCTATTACTAGCCAACACTCCACAAGGATGTAGGAAGGTATACCAGAAAATGTGATAGATGTCAAAGAATGGGAAGACCAACTAGATCTGATGAGATGTCATTGTACCCTTAGGTAGTATTCACCCCCTTTGACAAGTGGGGATTGGATTTTGTGGGACCCATTGACCCTCCATCAAATGGTAAGTTTATATATTGGTATGCACTGATTATGTGAAAAAATGGGTAGAAGTTAAGGCCATGAAGCATGCAAGAGATAACAAGGGTGCATGATTTCTTTATGAGGAGATTTTTACAAGATATGGAGTCCCAAGAAAAATAGTGACTAATCAAGGGGCACAATTCACATCAACCCTTGTTGTAGCACTAGTTAATGAGAAAAACATAAGGCACAAGAAGTCTAATCCTTATCATCCCCAGGCTAATGGCCAAGTTGAGGTGACCAACAAAGAGATTGAAGTCATTCTGACCAAAATAGTAGCTATTCATAGAAAGGATTGGGTAAACAGATTACCAAAAGTTGTTTGGGCATATAGGACAACCTAGAAAACAACTACAAGTTTCACCCCATTTGAGTTGTATGGAAAAACACCTATGATGTTGGTTGAATTTGAATATAAGACTCTGCAGAGTGTAGTAGATTTGGGGATAGACATTTTTGAGGCACAACGAGGAAGAATTATGCAACTAAATGTTTTGGATGAGATAAGAAGAGCAGCCCTGCAACATACAGAAGTAGTGTAGAATTAGAGAATCAAGTGGCATAAATTTTCTATCAAGGAGAAGAAATTCTAACTAGGAGATTGGGCCCTACTCTATGACTAAAGATACCAGGACAATGCAGAAAAATTGCAGACAAGGTGGTTAGGACCATATGAAGTTGTTGAGGTCTTTCCTAATGGAGTTGTTCAGCTTACTACCATTGACCCTGTCAGGTTCAAATTACTTGTCAATGGTCATCGCCTCAGATTATATCACAAGCCAGCTTCCAAAGAAGATTTCCTGCAGTAATTCATCCAACATTCAGCATCTGAGCTTCCTGCAGTTGAAGGCAGTGGACCTAGTGTCCCTCCTTTTGTCTAATTAAGGTACATACTTTTCATAATAAAGACTTTCACTTACGTGGAAGTCCATTTCTTTTTCCATCTGCCCATCCACCCATCCATCACCACCTTTCTCTCTCTTCCATCACTTCATTCCATCACTTCATTTTCATTAATTGCTCAATTTATTCCCTAAAAGGTGAGCGGTACTTTCTCCACAATCTTTGCAGCAAATCTTCCACACATTCAGGTATGTGTGCATTAATTGCTACCTTTAATCATCTTTTAAGTGTGTTCATTTAATTACTATACATTAGTATAGATGTTCACACAAAATGCCATTATTCTTTGTCAAACCACCACTCCCATCTCACATGTGTGGACACATGTCCAAATTTAGGTTGGGGGGAGGGGAAAGAAAAATATGTAAATATATTTCCCATGTGTCAATTCATGCTAAGCTACGTCAAAAAATTTAAAATGAGCTGATTTGAAATATGAGTGAGAGGACGACTTGCATGTGTGAAGTGACAATAACTACAGCTGCCATTTCTTCCCATCATAATTCTCCTTTATCACTCCTTTTTTTCCATTCTTGACACTGTCACAATCTTGAGTTGAAGAGCCATAGCTGTAAAAAAAAAAAAAGGAGATTCAGTCGATATTGGCACTGGAAATTTAGTAGGTACTGCAGGAAAGTGCACTTGATTTTAAGACGAGAATTGCAAGAAAGAAGTTGTAGAGCATTTGTTTGATTGCAGAAAATGGGAGGTGGGTTAATTTGAAAAAAACCCATGGTGCATGATATTTTATTGTAGGATGTGTAATTCCTGGCCAAATTTAGAAACTGTGGATGGTTAGATTACATCTTGAAGCTAGATGACTTTGATGAAAGCATTTCCCTAGAATTCGCCCATAAATTTTTTGAAGGAAAAGGCATAGTAAAAGGGTTGGAAGTTGTGGAAATAGAGGAAAGAATTGTAGAGGTCATAGGGTTACCTGTTGATGGTGAAAATTATCTTGCTTCCGAAGATGCCATATTAGCTAGGGATGAATTTACTGAGCCGAACGACCCCCCATTGAGCATAGATAAGCAAGGTGCAAATAGAATGTCTTTGCCTAAGCCATGGAAGTAGATAGTCGTTTATGTTATCAAATGCATCACTTGTGAGGGTTGCTAGTCAAATTTGCATTCTATGCACTTCAAGCTTTTGAATCACATGAGGCACAAAAGGAGGATGAATTTTTCTAACATGTTGTACAATCTTCTTTCAATCATGGCGACCGAGACCTAAAAAGGTAGGGATAATTTTGTTTCCCACCATTTTTTGATTAAATTGCTAGTTGAAAAGTCTTTGCATGATGTATCTGGAATGACTTGGGAATAATATATAAATGTTGATCAAATTAGACCTAAGTACTTGCAACCTAGGGCTTTGCCTCAACCCCGTAGGTCTAGTAGGAGATTGAGCACAATTGAAGCTATTCTTGATGCTTCAACCTCTAGTGTTGGCTCTAGTGTGAATCCTCCTATAGCAGAAGAAACCATAGAAATTAGTTCTTTTGAAATAGAGCACTCAGAAAAAGAAATCTCTTCCTCAAATTCTAATGATGACATTCCACTTGAAACCATGATGAAAACTAGGGCATAATAGAGAGAAGTAGAAATGAGAAAAGGGAAGGCTATAACACAGCCTGTAGAAAGAAAGGTGTCAAGTTATAAGAAGAGGAAGGCTGACACTGTTCACCCTATAGCCAAAGGAAAATGTGAGAGACCTCCCAGGAAATCAAGACCAGTTGGGCCTACAATTAGTACACCTCCACAGGAAATCCCTAAGTCTGGTGGGATGTTACATGAGGACCCTAAAGCTCCAACGGGGCAAGAGAATGTCAAAGAGGAAGACATATTCAGGAGAGTAGTAAATATAACATTGGTTGATCTTGCTAACATTGCAAAAGAGTTGGAGGAAAATCAGGACTTCCTACAACATGAGCAAGAAGTCCTACAACAAGAAGGCCTACAGTAACAGCCAGAACTAGAGCAAGAGTTCCTGTAGCTAGAACAAGAACAAGAATGAGAGTCCTTGCAACAAAAAGTAGAAGAAGAAATAGTACCCCTGCAACCAAAGATAACTAGACAACCTGAGTCCATGCAAATAGTGCCATATGAGGAGCCACCATAAAAAATACTAGTAGGAATCCATAATCCTCCTGATTTTACATTACATGCAACAATTTTGAATTTATGGAAATGTAAAGGTTCACAATCCTTACTTACAAAACATTAAAACTCAAGGAATAACACATTTCCAATTAAATATTTTGATACAAATCCATTTCCTCATAAGAATAATGAAGCAATATGTATATATAATAATAAGATTTCTATCAAGCAATTACAATTTCAAGTGTGATGCTTATAACAAGTAAAGTTACAATATCATTTTCAATGATACATATGTAAGTACGTATCAATGGTTTCATCAAGTTCACAAATAAAATTGCAATTGGCTTTGCAAGCCATGCAAATTTTACAAGAAAATGTATACATAAATATTCATGTGAAGATAAATCCTTGGTGCTCGACCGCCATGACACTGCTCTGTATTTCGCGAAGCCAAGACCAAGAGTGGGTCCAGACACCTTTTCCACCTAACCACATTCAGTATAAATACTTCCCCGGATTTCTTCCTAGCTCAAAGAAAACTCCAACCCTGCACGAGGAGCCTAGCAACCTGGAACGAAGAAGCAGGAGGAAACTCTTGATGCAAGTCTGATGCCTGTATGCAATCTAATCTAGAATGACATAACTCTTGCATGCAGGATGTGGTAGAGAATAATATCAATAATATGCTTGGCCAAGCAACAAAATAACAAAAGGTGATAGTTTCGAAAAGGGAAACTATCGTCTCTGGATATCCACACTCAGCATCCTGTCTCGAAAGTGGTTTCATAAAAGAAAATATATATGTAGCATAAACTATCTTAAGTTATAATATTTCAATATTTTTCTCAAATCATTCAGTTCTTTCTTATACATATTTAATTCCAAGTTTGTTGCATGGTATGTAAGTATCTAATATCTTCAAAAAAAACAATTATCCATTAATAAATAAAATATCAAAATTATTCCCGTAACTCAATAAATCAATCTCTTGCATTCCACATATAATTGCATCTAGGCGTATCTCTAAATTTTCATTTGCATAAGGATTCTATTTCTCAATTTTTTTGTTGTACTCAATCACAGAGTTGTAGTTTCCGTTTGCTAGCTGATTACAAGTTTTAGAATTCTTTGACAAAGAAAATATCCCCTAAATAATTATCTGAAACAACTAACAATGCATCTATTTAATTAAAATAGAACCTAAATGAGCCTTTATGGTTTCTTTCTTCTTGCACGGGATTCTATTGTCAATTGAATTATTGTTGCAAAATCATAATACTATGATTCTTTCAGAATTTTAAAGATATGCATATATATTCAAGAAAATATCCAATAAACAGTGCTAACACTCAGTATATGTATATAGAGTTTGTTTATAATCAATTATTTATTTATTATTATTTTTTATGCAGAAAAATATTATCTCTTAATATATGAACATAAACACAAATATACATTTATACCTCATGGAAGTTCCATTATAAACAACATACACATCCTAACATGATGCAGACTCTATAGAGAATTGAGGTTTTCAGCTAGTTTTCAGATTATGTAATTCACCAGTAACCAGATTTATATGTCAATATTATTGTAGAGTCAGAAACACATTCTCAGATTATTTATAAATATCCATTATTCATGGAAGAATATGTAACACTTACAGATTAATATATTTAATTATATTATGAATATATACATACAATTATATAAATATAATATATAGATTTCAAGGGAACCAACACCATGTTGTTTACACACAATATATATATATATATAACTCAAAAAACTTTATATATCTCATGTAGAAACAAAAAGCATATATAACATATTCAATTTTTGTATACTTATTTTTTTGTAAGTGTATATGTATATATATATATATACAATACATATTTATATATATTTCATTATATATATGTTGCTAACAGTCGGCGGCTAGAGGTGAATGTTGTACAAAATTGATATAATTCCAAGCACTTCAAATGCTATTTGAAGCCTACGGTGGGGAGAAGAGTGGGGGGGTGGTTGCTCCCTTATGGCATAGCCCCTGTGGGGAAGGCAGCGTCCTCTCCACAACGTCCTCCAATAGACAGCTACAAGCTACTTTTACCAGCAGTTAAATATTCTTTTTCTTTTTTTTCAAAACAATTTAAGAGCCAAAAATAGTGATTTCCCCACTAATTGCTTGAAGTCAACAATGCAACAACTAAAATGTTGGTTGTAACAAGCAGAAGATATTTATATATATACATGTGTATATTCTCTAAAAGACATATATATGTGTATGTTTATGCGTAAGTATGTCTATATATACTTATATAAAGACTCAGCAAGTCATAATTATTATATAACGAATATAACAGCTGATTGGGTTTCCTACAAGAATGAAATCCTGATGAAGAGTTTTACCAAACACAATTTACAAATTTTCAAGCAATATTATTCTGAAAATAAATGAAATCCAAAAACGATTCATTCATTTGCACAACTGGAATAAAGAATTCATAAGATAAATAATCAAGAACCTAGAGTCCAATGCTAATCTGACAATCTGCTCTGATTCAATTGTTCTTTCTTGCTTTATTCTTCTTTATTCCACTTCTTCTTCTCCTCCATGTTTTTTTTTAAATTTCACTGTTCTAATTTTTTTATTGTTTTTGCACAGAGAGAGATTGAGAAAACAAAAGATAAAAGAATAATGAGTTTTTAGAATGAATTTCTTGTGTGTGGAAATAAGAGTTTTATATATTTTTTATTTATTTCTTCCAGCTTGTTTTCCCTTTGTTTTTCCATTTTTGTTTTCTAATTTTTCCCTCTTTTCTCATATTTTCTATCTTTTCTTGACTTCTATCTTATCTCTTTTATTTGAAAATCTTCTCTTATCTCCTTTTATTCTAAATGTTTAATAAATTTGTTTTAAAAGAAAAAAGAAGATTTGCTTTCCTATGCAACAAATTATCTTCATTTAAATAAAATAAATATCATTTTTATCCTCAAACAAAGCACATTATTTCAATGAAATGAACAATATCTTAATTTTTTAGATAAAGCATCAATTAAGAAATAAAATAAAGTAAAATTATCCTTTTAATTATATGCATTTTAATTTCCACCATCTAATTTAAATAAATAATGCAAGTAAAACAAATATAACAATTAATTAAATAATTTTCTAAATGCAATTTTAATATGTTACTATGTGATGTGTGCATGCGAGAGATTCCATTCCCACTTAACCCTTCTAACCTTCTCTACCTCAACCACACTCTCGGCCTTCGACAAGCCTGCATCTCATATAAACTTAGGCACCCATTAGTAGGTTAGTGTCCAAAAATATAAATCAAAGAAATTCAATTATTCATTCTAATATATCACTTTCTATACTATATCATTTGAATTAAATAATAATTACCACATTTCATTTTCTAGAATAAAATAACATACATTTATTCTATCATTCAAAAATCACATAAGTTATTCTACCACACATTCAGTTTCCAATTCAATGTAAAGTAAAATCAAACAATGGGGTATGTGCAGGATCATCATGGAAAAAATAGGCCCTTAAGTGGCAAAAAATTTAGAAAATCAGAGTTAGGCAACTTGACATAAAAAATTGAATAAGTTATCTATATTATTTCAAAAATATGTAAGAATAGAATATGTAGCAAATTGAATTTAGTTTCTAAACTACTAGGTTTGTTTAAAAAAAAAAATCTATTTGGTGAAAATTTAAAATTTTAATGCATGGTACTTAAATTTTAGGAAAAATAAGAAGTAGGTGTCTCTCACCACCCTAGCCACAATAAAATCATAATATTTTTTATAATATTTTATATATAAGTAGAGGACTCATGCCCCGATGTGATGCACATTATTTAGTAATTTGTTTCCAAGTAAATAATTAATTATGAATTTTTTATTACAACTTTTCAAAAAATATAAAAACTCATATGTTTGACCACCTTAACTTGTTCAAAAATTCATGAAATTCATTTTTTCTTTTTTTAATCCTATAGTATGTGAAGCATAGAATGTGACACATGTTTTGGATTCAAAAAATGTGATACCGTTTGAAAGCTATAGATGTTTTTTCAATCAACCTATCAATCAAGACTTTAGTCGTAATTTGAATAGAAAATGAATAATAATTACTTATTAAATTCAAAGTAAAGCATAATTTATATTGGTGGAAAGTTGAGAATCTCCTTTAAAAACCATTTTCATTTCATCAATTTTGGGTAAAAAATAGTCGTCAGCCACATACCCATCATATTGCCACTTTTTGGCCCATCATGATCCTGCACATACCTAGTGACAAAGTTTGAGACGTGGTAGAAGGAAATAAAAAGAAGGGAGGAAGAATGTAAAAAGAAAAAACATAAATTGAAGAAGGAAATTTAAAAGAGGGATGAGGAAATTGAGGATAAAAATGTAGAAATTTCCACCCTGAAGCAGAGTGTGGATGACATGGCAGCTTTGGCACCATAGATTTTGGAATGTAGGACCTCTCCAAGGGTCTATGCTCTGCTCCTGAAAGAGAAATATCTCTCTTTTAAGATGTCAAGGATTGTCTCAAGTTTGAATCCTTCTATTGACACCCCTATTGAATTTTTCAATGCTTAGAGGATTGCCTCACATGAAATGAAGAATTTTCTATGTGAATTTTATTTGCATAATTATGTTGTAACAAAAGACCATGATTGGAATCCGTTGTTGTATATTGGGGATGTCCAATTGAGGTATTTATGTCTTGGGTACAAAATGAGATTAGTTGGGGACAAGAACATGACACTTATAAACAATTGGAATATGATAGTGCTTTTCCTGTTAGGGTTGAATCGATCAACCCAAGGGATATTTACAGAGAATGGCACAAAATGCTTCTTAGACCAAGTTATAGCAATAGGATTATGCCTTGGATTGAGGCAGTTTATAGTGAGTACATGAGGTAAAGAAAGCAAAAAAGGAGGAAACCATGAGAATATGTTTATCACAAATTTGGAATAGTCTAACTAATGAGCTAAAACAGGCTGACCCTCATTCCATCCACAATTATGCTACAACACTAAAAAGGATTGATAGGTATATTCAGATTGGGAGAACACAGGGGTGATCATGGCTTCCCCTGACTTTCTAGCCACCCATGCTCATGTGGCCCATGTCAAACTTCAGATTCTACTAGTATGACATTGTTGCAAAGAAGCAGAGATGGAATAGGTTTGATAGATTAGGAGGATTCTATTGGGATCTTGATTCACGTATTATAGCCATTGATGTTGGACATCTATCAGTTGCAAATTTTAGAGCTTTGACCAAGAAAAAGAGCAACCCTTCCCCTACTAGAGGACCAACAAAACGTTAGGTTGGGGGGAGTGATGAGCCTAGTTTTTGGTCCAATTTTGGGTAGAATCTATAGTTTATTTGCTGGTAGATGTCATGAAATTTCATGATTAAATGTTGGTACTTTCATAATGTTTCCCTCAAACCATTGACATTAGATTTAATCCTATCTCTGCAAGCTTTAATGACATTTGGCATATTTGTGGGTTATCTATATTAATTTTTCATGTGGTTAATGAATGTTCCTTAAGGTGGTTATAGATGTGTAGTTATTATGCGTACTGACATTTCCATGTAGATTTAATATGCTAAGTTGACGAAGACACCGCCAGTTGGGCATGCACCATAACATCCAGCAAAGGAATCGCTCCAAGTCAAAGGAGGCAGACGACAAAAGATTCTTCATGCAACTAAACGTAACCACCTTGTAGTGTACTTTAATGGTTGAGCATGCATGAGTGTTACTATTATACTGGATCTACTCATGGACCTGCATGTCTGACCAGATTCCATGTGCACGTAACTGCCATCGCTCCACTTTCCCTATTTTCCCTAAATGGCACCCTCCTAGTCGTGGAGTTGACTACCTTGTTTAGTTGTTAGTATAAATAATGATCTGATGCTCCTTTAAAAAGGTTGCATGATTTGATATTGTACTTTCACTCTCTAGTTTTCAGTAATACATATACATTACTCTTTTGTACTCATGATTACAGTGAATAAAAGTTCTAAGTTCGAGCATTTGAGTTCTCATTAGTTTTAGAGGATACTTATCCAAGGGGGACCACTTGGTGAGTAATCTATCTTCTTAGTTTAGCATTAGTTTTTTTTACTTTTTGTTTAGTACTTAGTTAGAAATCTTGCACTGATTGTTCCTGCAACCACTAGAATTCCATTCCTTGACTATTCCTACAACCGAAGCAAGCAGAGTAGTTTCCTATTTGTTGCTCAAATTTTCATTCCTTTTATGCATTTCAGCTTAGCATAATCATTGACTGATGTTCAACATTTTTTTCATTCCTTTCCAAGAAATTTACTTTTAGTCTTATATGTTCCTTAGCTATAGAATGCAATGGCTACTTTGAGTTCCTAATGCACATACTATGCTAACCCATTTCAATTTCACATCCTTGGGTTGACAAGTTAAATGCACCTTCATGATGATTGAAATATCTATTTAGGTTAGATGTCCAATCTTTGAATCATGGTTGTAAGGGCTTAGTTATTAAATCATTGTAGGAGGCCAACAATTGTGATGTGAAAAATCCTCCTAGTCATACTGAAAAATTTGAATCTACAACTCAAAATAATTATCAACCTTTCAAGAAGTAGAATAAGGGATTTTTACAACTAAATCCCCCTCAAACAAGTAATAAAGTGGTTGCTATAAAAAAAACAACTCCTTTTGAGGAATGAGAGAGAAATTTCACTCCTTTACCTAATACCCTTCATAATATCATGTTGCAGCTCATTGACAAGAACATGCTTACCTTACCTCTTGTTAGAGAACATGGCCCTAATATACCATTGCCTAAATGCTTTAGAAAAAATACTTATTTCATTACCATCAAGAAAATGCACATGGTACAAAATACTATAAGCATCTTAAACATCTTGTGCAAGACCTTATTTATTCTAATCATTTAATAATTGCAGGTGTGAATGATCAATGCAACAAGTCTATAGCCCCTCCTAATCAAAATTTACAAATCTTTACAAATCCAATGCCTAAACACATTGTTTCATTTGTGAAAGCTAGTGAAACTAAGAATGATGTTATGAATGTTGACACGAATGATGATAGCATAGAACAAAATCCTATGGAAACTAATCCTCTAGGTACTATTAAACAACATAACGCAAAGAAAGTGGTAGCATTTATCGAAGCTAACCCTTGTAAGAGCTCAACTAAAAAGACTCTTGGCATTGCTTTCTCACAAAAATGACATACTCAAATGTGCACTTGATGGTCCTCTTTACATAGCTAGCTAAATCAATGATAAGTCCACTAATGGGATATTAATTGATCCCATATTTTCAAAGAATGTGATCACTAAAGAATACTTATATGCGCATGAACTATATCAAGATACATATGACAAACCGAAAGCATGGATTAAGATGCATAATGGGTTTATTTTCCCTACAATAGGCTCGATAGATCTCCCTTTAAAAGTGGGACTGAAAACATTAACTATCTCACTTTCCATCATTCTACAATCAGAGCAATTTTGTGTGAAGCTAAGTTATCCATGGCTTCGCTCCATGAAGTCCATCCCTTCGATTGTGCATAAATGTCTAAAGTTTTCATTTTGGCAATGATATCTTAACTATTCATCATATTGGATTTAATCTTGCATCAGCCCAAGGGAATTTTTCATTAGATTTCTTTTGGCCCAAACCTATGGAACCCATCAAGCCTCATTAGGATTTTTTTTCATATCATATAAAAATTTCAAGGCAAAGAAATTAGTTGTATTATCCCTTCAAAACATGCCTCAACCTATAAATGAAACACCTATCCTTGATGAAGCAATGATTGAACCAAAAGCACTTTCAAACACACAAGAACAACCTATAGACAAACCTCCTAAAATTTCCTACAAGAGACCATGAGATAACACAAACAATCCCATTGTCTCTCCTAGAGTCAAGAAAGGTTATGAAGCTAAAGAGAAAGTGGTTGAATGACCTAATATTATTTCTTTTATTCCTCCCAAGGAAGAGAAGGAACCTATGATTGACATACCCACTCTTACACAAACACAAATCAACAATAGGATGAGAAGGAATTGAAGTGCTAGAGAGTGTAGGCATAGGTGATGTGCTATTGCTCATAGATTACAAACTCAAGAAGACAAGAACGACATAGAAAATAAGAATCCAAACTTACCTAAAGCAAATCATTGTGATCCTATACCTTCATCAAAAAATAAACAAGAACATTACATGGACTTTGTTATTCGGCCTCCCATTGTGATAAATCTAGATGATGACATTGACATAGCAAAAATTGATGAACAAGTGCATGATGAGTTGAATACATTGTTTTCTTCTTCTATGAGCTTAAATGAAAATCTCCTAAGAAGAGTGTTGAACCTGGTGCTTCCCCTTGTTTGACACTTGCTCTCTTCCCTTTGGCTAGTTTTCTACCTTCCATTTATACTAACTGAGATTGGGATGCGGATGACCTACTTTAGGTTGACTTGCATGTGCCTTACTAGTATTTTTATTTTTAATGTTTTCTTTTTGTATGTGTTTAATGTGATCCCTTGTGTTGTTTCATTTGATGTATCTTTCTCTTTTTTTGCATTCCTCAGTTTGTATCTCTCATTCTTCTATACATTGTAATCATTTCATTTGTCTTTTGTTTTCATTATGTGGATGACGCAAGGCATCAAGACATTTAGGTCTCTTCCATGTTGACCCGAAAGGATTTTTCTTTGTTTTCGCTCTCTTTGTATCATTCTTCTAATTCTAAGTATTTGGGGAATGATGACAGTTCCATGCTCTATGACAACATTGTAGCACAAACATACTGAACCTAAATCCATAGATCCCTTATGTATTTTTGGGGGAAACCCTTCCTTCCTATTTCACGACATAGCTTAGTTTAGAAACAATGACTTGGCATAGCACTTTCTGAGGAAAGCTCTCATGTCTTAGGTAAAACACTTGGCTACTTTAAAGGAATTTCTCACAGTGATGTTGTAGCAACCGCTTTGAAGTGGTGACATACATTGATGACATCTTTTTGACAAAATTTTATGGCGTGCTTTTCTTTTATCCTATGACGTGTCCTCTTCTTGGTTGGTGTCATTGGGTTTGATGTTGTCCAAGAGTGTATGATCTACCATCATGGCATGACGTGAATGAGGCATCCCATGGGTAATGATCTAACACATTGACTTGTCCTCTCTTGGAGACATTAGGCAAAATGCTCCCTAAGAAGAAGACCTTTACATGTAAAAAGAAAAATCCCTTTTAACAAAATTTAACATTACAAAAGCATTAAATTGTGGTTCCTTATCGAAGTTGTCAGGAGGATAACTTCGGTATGGTATGAGAGACTAATATGATACTCTCATTTTCCACTTCATTGGGATAACTCACCTAGCGGAAAAAATAAGTTTCCACTACCATAGAGTGAGAAGAATATATTATGGACAAATGGCCTTGTTCCACATCGCATTGGGATGGTTGTGATTGATCCTTTTGTTTTTCTTTATTGGCCTTTTATAGGGTATGGTTATGAATCTTTGTTATTGTTGCATACTTAAGTGTCTTGAATGTCTACTTTAGTGTGATTTTGAAATGGGGTCATTCTCTCACTAAATTTGGGGCATAATGTAGCAATATAAGAAGCATCCTTTTTCCTTACTTGATTTGGGAAATAATTGTCATTGAATTAATCTAATTTTTCCTAGGTTTAATGTTGTAATGTGTTGTAACACATTCACATTGATCTTGGGACATCTTTTAATGAAATGAATATAATGTGTACCCTATTTATGGTGTTGTAAAGTGTTGTAACACACTTTCACACTTTTCTAGGTTCCTCTTAATTAATTGTGGTTAATTGGTGTTAATTTTCCCCTTTAATTCAAATTTAAGCCTTATTTGTGACACATCTTGAAGATTTATCATGAAACCCATGATTCAATTTGAATAACATTTAATTGGGAAAAATCAAGGTCCTAGAAGTTGGTATTAGGACCCATTCACCCCAAGTGGAAAATGGGTCTTCCCTCTATAGGACCCCCTTTATTAGCATATTTCAAATGGGTTTTTAGTGTTATTTCATTCCTTAAAGGTTAGGTCTTGGAAAATATTGCTAGGACCCATTCACCCTAGGTGGTGAATGAGTCCTCCATTAATGAGGACCTCCTTTTTGAATTTCATTGTGGTAGGAATTTAATAATGTTTATCATTAGATCTGGTGTTAGCTTGAATTGTTTGAATTTTAGGGTAAATCTCCTATTTTAGTATAAATTAGGGGTTAATTCACATTGTTTCTCCTAACAAGACCTAGAAATTTTATGAAGCATTCTAGAAATTTCAAGAGAGAATTATAGAGCACTTCAAGAGAATTTTCAAAGATATTTCAAGGTAGGTTATCAAGTGTTTATTGCAGCAATTCAAGATCATATCATTATGACAAGGGTTTAGTGCAATCATGCATCTTGTTGAGCTAATATTGTAGCATTGATGATCTACTTGCAAGCATTGTTCACATCATATTGAAGGATCAAGATCTACATTCTTCATGGCTACTTCATGCTAGTTTTCAGATTTGCATTACAAGACATCTTATAAGGTATCTACATTGCATCATTTCATGTTTCATGCTTAAATTTCATTATCTCATCATCTGGTTTAGTTACCTACAAGGGGTTTGACCAAGGAAAACCAATATTCACTAACAATCAACAAGTTTTTCTTCCCTTGAATGTTTATTTATAGATTTACAGGTTGAAGATCAAGTGGAGAGAAAGTTTAGAGAAAAACTATCAAAGTTGTCCAGTTGCAAGATTGATCTTTATAGTGCAATAATGAAGAATTGAAGCTGAAAAAATTATTATAAGTTTTTGGGAGCTGACAATCAAGAATATGAGAGTGTAGACATCATGGAAAATAACCTAGATCTCAGTTTCAGAAACCCTAATAGGGAGCCATCCACCACAAAAGGTGAATGAATCCTTTGTGCCCAAAAAAATAGGTTTCTTGCAACAAAGTACACACTATTTTAAGCTCTAAAAACTTCCCTCATTAATGTTATAATAGTTAGGGTCAAATTTTGATCATTATTTGCATCTTTTGGACCTCATAATTGCATTAGTTGCATGTGTTTTGTGTGGGAAAACTAAGTGGTTCATCATTTTGTTGATTCATTTTCATGAACTTTATTTTTCACCTAATCACTTTCTAGTGCCCTTTTTTCTTTCTTCTCACAAAGTTATTTTCCGCATCATCAAGAACCTCCTCATTTGATTCCACAAGCTTCTCTGATTTTCTAGCCTTAAATATAGTCTTAACTTTTGTATTTCTTGGACCAAATTTTCGCATTTAAAAAGTAGTTACGGAGCCATACAACTAATCTCTAGTATATATGGCCAAACCTTGAGATTCCTCAATAGTAGAAACTTTATGAATATAAAATTTAAGAAGAGTTATAAGAACTTTCTTTACCACTTCTTATTCTTTAAGTTTTCCACCATGACCTCTGATGGAATTGAAAACATTCCTCCACCTTCTGCATGTTGCTTGTAATTTTTTCATGTTCTTACATATGCAACTTCTCAAATAAGATCTTCAAGTTCTACATGGTAGCCTATTTGACCTTGTCATCTCCTTCATAAAGGATTTTTGACTTTACCCAAATTTCTCTAGTAGTTTTTAAATTGATAACTTTCACTAATTCAAAATTAGCAAGACCACTTAAGAGAGCATACCTTTCTTTACCATTGTTTTCATAGGCCTTGATCTCATCATCCATGCTCAGACCATTTGTAGGTATTGTAACATCATGAAAACAAGAAAGATCAAAGCAAACACATAATATGCAATAAACCCAGATGTAAACTAAGTTAAACAATAAAGAACAATGAAAATAGCTAAAATGTAAGCAAATAGAACCATCTTACTGAATATCTACACAATTCCATGCATGACCTCAATTTTCCTTCTCCATTTTGCCATTGTAGTATAATTTCCCTCATATTTCTAAGTCATAAGATTTTGGGAGGAGTAACAATGTTGAAGATAAATCCAATTTATAGAAAATAGGGTTTTTGAATGACAAACATAGATTAAAAGATAGAAGGATGATTAAGATTAAATGATTCGACATGCATTGATATTAGTGTCAGTAGTGATGTAATACCCCTCCTCTTACTGTTTGGATTTATTATTTTTCTATGTGTTCGTTTGCTACTTGTGACTATGATGGTATTGTTGTTGTTGATTTGGTTAGTTAGATGTTAGATGATGCTGTTATTTCATTATGGACATGATTATTTCATATGACATTATGGTTGGTTATATTAGTTGATTTTCAAAATTATGATATGATGCAGTGATTTAATTAAATATGTTATGAGATGAATTGTTAGTTTAGAAATGTTATTTTATCAGTTATATTATAATTGTTAGGATAGATGTGATGAAGGACAGTGTAGCATCACTCATTTGCGAGTGCTCTGTTACGCTATGATTCCTTCTCACAATGCAATGCTTTAATTTTATATATATGTATGCACATGTACACAACTTCGTTTGTATGCAAGTATTGCAGGTACAAGTCTTGATTCACCTGCTTCGGCAGGACAGGGTGAGCACCAATAGCCCAACGGTTAAATGTTGAAATAGAGGTGACGATGAAGTCATCTTGTCCCATGATGTCAAACCATCTTGTTTGATTGTTGTTGTTCATTTTTGTAATTGTCGTTATTTGTGTTTTGTGTTTTATGTTTTGTCGTATTTTATTAATGTGGGTATTTTATAAGTTGTGATTTAGTTAATTAAATGTGGATAATAATTGTTTATTTTAATGTTGATTTATTTGTATGAAAATATTTAAATGTTTTATTTAATTTTATAAGGTCATGTGTTTTATTAAATGATAATTAAAATATTAAATTGTGTGTTATTTATTTTAATTAATTATCTTATTGAGGATAATTATTAGAATAAATTATTTAAATTAAATAGATAATGTGATGTGCAAGTAAAGTGGTAAAAATAGAAATTAAAACAATAAAAAAAATAAAAGAATGAAAAAGTTGTGAGAATGAATAAGAATACAGATCTGATTAAAAAAGCTTGCTTTTAAAGAATTCTTTTCTTTTATTTTTGATTTTTAGAGTTTTGGAAGAAATGGACAATATCTTTTATTTTAATTAGGAATTTTGGGGAGTTTTTCACACACACAGAGGATTAGTGATACATAAGTTGCACAAATTATTGTTTATGTATTTTTTGAATATGGGAAAAATATTTGTTTCAATCCTTTGCTATATTTTGAGGAGAGTTCTAGAAAGGGATTGGGAATCTGTTACTGGTTATTCTGGAGAGTCTTCTGAACCAGGATCGGATTCGAGTTCGAGCACGAAATTTTGTAGAGGAGATTTCGAAGCAGGACGTTCGAGAAGCTCTTCGTGAACGCCATCAGGATCAAACAAGCGTCATCAGATTCTCAACTAAGCGCAAGACTCCAGGTCTTATCTACTTCTACTCTCATCTTCTGATTTATAGAAAACAGAAAAATAATTAGATTAGTTGGTGAAAGAAAAATAAAACCTTAGAAAAGAGAAATTTTTGAGAAGTGAAAACTACTGAAGAAATTAAAAAAAGAAAAAAAAAGATTGTCTATGAAAATTTGCTCAATAAATATTCTTTCAAATTGGCTTTGAGAAAATAATGTTGAATTTGTGAAAATAAACTATATGTTCTTAAATTGATTCGATTTGCTTGTTTTGAAAATATACATAGTTTTTCTTTGAGAATAATTTATTTTGGGAATTATAAAAATATATTCTTAATATATAAATATTTGTATAAGTTGTTTTTATTTTGTTCTTCTATCCTCTATACCTTTAACTATGAAATTTGTTCATCTGGGATATATATATATAAATATATTATATATATGTGTATATATATATATACAAATTTCGTATATATTTATATATACATATATAAATAAATTATTTTTTGTGCATTGTAATTGTTCAAAATTGTGGTTAAAATCGAATTTTGGCCGCCGTCGGAGTCTGTGCCTATGCAGGACAAAATTATATTGTTTTATGAAATAAAAATTTGTTTAAAAAAAAGGGGAATTTATAAAAGTAATTTTATAAAAAAATAAAATTGAAAGCAATTAAAGTTTTATGGGAAGGAAGAAGGGACGGCGTGCCGTACCCTTCCTCCTACCCAATGGGTGGGACTGCTGCCATCCCATACGACAACCCCACTTGGTCCTTTTTTGAATTCATTTTTTTTTATATAAGAATTTATATATATATAAATATATATATATATGTATATTATATATATAATAAATAATATATATATATATATATTTATTATTATTATTATTTTTGTTTGTTTTTATAATTATATATATATTTAAATATATATATATATATATATATATATATATATATATATATATATATATGGAAATAAAGAAATGTAATCTTCTTTTGAAATAAAATATTAATGATTTTTTTTTTTGTATAAGAAAATTTAATGTATTTTTAGATATTTATCGAATGTTCTTTGTTAAGAATTAAATATTTTGGTGTAGGATTATAAACTTGTTGTGTTCTTTATATCGATTCAAAATTGAAGTGTTTATGTAATTGAGTGAATCGTGTTCCTTAAACTATGAAATCGTGTGGTCTCGTTATTGTTTTCCATTTAAATGATTGTAAACTTTACTCGTCGATGTGGGAACCGTTGGTTGTTTGTGAAACCTTGTTCCAGAGGCTTGTTATTGTAGAATGGTATTCTCGGCTTGGTTATGCTATTGGAGTTATTGGTTTTATGTTTGGAAGGGTTGAACAGTTTTTGGGTTATGAGTTATTGCGAGAGGGTTAATGCCTCGCATGTTCTTGTTGTGGTATTATGCTTTTATGTTATAGTTCAACCCTTGCCTAGTTTTGATTTATGTTAGGGGTCATAGGGAGAGTGGCTCTTCATGGGCGCCGGCGCCTCGGAAGGAGGAAGAGCTCAGGGGAACCCACGTAAGAGTAGTTAAACAAGTGATAACCTAAAAATAGAATTTAGGGGGGGATGGGTAGTAAAACACACAAGATAATAAACATTGGATTCCTCGTCTATGCATTAGGGCTATCATAGACTAATGATAGACTGAGTAGGCGTGGTCGGAAAAGTCAGAATCTCATCTTCATGAGAGGTTATCGACTCCGCATGAGCTACCCTATGGTGCCGACACCTCAAGTAGGAGGAAGGGCTAGGGGATCCATAGATGGGTGTCGGCGCCTCAGTTGGAGGAAGAGCCAGGGGATCCCATGAGAGCTATGTGATGACACTCTCCACTTGACACCTGTTTGCCTTGTTTCTCGTTGCCTCTAGAATTGTGTACTGAATTGTTGTTTTAAATTTATATGGAATCATGTTCTTTTCATTGTTTCAAATTTATTTGGAATTGTATTTTGAATGTTGTATCAGTTCTTTTGGAAATGTATTTTGGAAGTTGGATGCTTAATGTGCTTCAGATTCTTGTGAAAATGATTTAGGAATGTTCTTTGGTTTTCTGTTCTATTGTTAATGTCTTGTTTATTTGTGGTGAGTTTCATAGCTTGTTCTTATTATGTGGACTCGTGAATGTTGTGGTTTATGTCATTGTAAACCTTGAGTTTGTATCTGTTATTGTACTATGTTGTTCATGGAGTCAGTTTGACAATCATGGTCGAGTTAACTTCCTTGCCACCTCTGAGCACGGGGGGTGAGTTATTCATAATTCACATGGTTGGGTGGAACGTGCTCCGCACCCATTGGGTTCCCCATCAACATCCTCTTCTTAGCATATCTGCAGTTGGAGCTGTACCAGTGTTTCCTTTGTATTTCAGATTTCATTGTTCTTGTATCAATCCCCATGTTGGGAAATTCAATGTAATTCATTTTTCAAGAGATTGTATTGTAACATTAAAACGATGATGTAATAGTTAGGATCATTTGTATCTTTATTAAGAGATTTATTATGGTTGTATTATGTGATGTTTATTATTCTGAATCATGGTTATTGGATGTATCCTTATTCATGGTTATTATTATATATATGGTTATGTTGCAATCTTTATCTTTATTTCGTTTAGTTGTTGCGATGTAACCTCCCGTGCCCCAAAGAACTAAGTGTGTTAATGATATGTAATATGCTATGTGATTATGGTTAAATGTTATTACATGTTTAATTTAATTATTTAAAAAAAAAATTATTTGCATGTGTGTGTGTTCTCTGGGGTTTGCACGACGGGTGTTACAAGTGAAGCGATAAAGCATAAAAGGTGATCAAGATTAAATAATGATTTAATCTTTAGTTGAAAGTATTTGAAAATTAGAAGAATAATGATTGCATGTAAAGATGGAGATTAGCATAGAAGAAATGGTCTATTCAAATGCACGAATAGATTAATTTATTAAATAAAGTTATTTAATTAATAAGTGTATGCACACATAAGAATTAAAACTAGATAACTGACTGATTAAATCAGAAAGTCTCTTTCTTAAAAATAGACGAATATTAGATCAAGAGATAATGAACTAATTTAATTAAATCTCGAGTTAAGTGGTGAATGAATAATTAGATAAGTAAGCGATTATCCAAATATAAAAGAATATGCTAGGAATAATTCCTTTTATGAATTAAATGATTATTTTAATTTAACATTCAAAATTTGACGATTAAATTAAATAAATTAAGATTTATTTAATTGAATGAAGAAAAGATTTAAGAATAATTAAATAATTAAAGTGATTATTTAATTATAGTCAAAGGTGTGATAAAAATAAATTAAATAAGAATTTATTTACTTTCAGAAAGGGAATAAACTGAATTAGTGACATAATTAAATAATTAACATTTATTTAATTAATGAGGAGTGATGAAATGGTAAAATGAATTAATTAAATAATTAAAGTCATTTAATTAATAGAGGAATAAAGGTTAAAATGACTTAATTAAATAATTAAAGTTATTTAATTAATAGATGAAAAAGGACTTTATGAAATAATTAAATAATTAACATTATTTAATTATGACAATGAAGGTATGAATTATGAAGAAATTGAAGTTGCAGGCCTAGACCAATTTTTAGTGTTTGCATTTTTCCCCTAATTGATACAATGTCATTTTAGCATTGTGTCAAAGAAAATCAATCAAAACATGCCCCAATCGTGCCCTAGTGTGAAATAGGTAAGGGAATGCCCCCTCGGGAAAAATGACAAATTTTTCAAAAAAAATGGAAATTGTCTCGATTAGTCAATTTGATGGCTAGAAGTTCGATGGTGGTGAAAGAAATCAGTGTTGGAGAAGTTTGATAGGTGAAAAGGTCATCAGAAGTTGGTAAAAAGTGCACCCAATACACAATGTTTGGAAAAATCCCTCTAAACACCCTAGGTATAAATAGAAATCAGGTGGATTTTTACTTCATTTGCACCCCTCAAGTTTGGAAATTGTAATTTTTGCTCTGTAGCTCTTTGCAAACATGTTGCCAGTTCCCTACATAGAGCACTATAGATATCAAATTCAGACCTCCAGATGGCTAGTAGATGTGGGACCCTTGGTATGTACTCTAAAACCATCTTTTGTATTTTATTTTTCACACATTTTTAGGCACTTGATGTATAATTTTCAAATGCATCACTTTTGAATGACTGCATATGCATATGTGATCAACACATCTAATTGTAGAATGACACATATGCAAAATCACGTTTAGGGTGGTTTAGGCATTTAGATTAGATGATCACATTCGACATTTTATGGACCGAATTTGTATTCCTTCAACGCATGTGATTAGCACAGTAGTACATGTAGGTTTTTGCAGTGCATTTGTTATTTTCTACACATATGATTGTCTACTTGGTTGTTTGAAATTGCCCCACATTTGTAAAAATGTGACACTTATGCCTAAATGATTGTGTATGGTTTGTATTTTGTCACATTTTCCTTATAGTAATTCATTTACATTATGATATGATGCATTTGAGGTTTTGAGACAAATTTGAAAATTGGAATGACACATGTGTAGTTTTGAAACACATTTGCTTTAAAGTGACACATTTGGCTGTCAATTTTTTTTTTTCAAAATTTAAGTTATAAACGTTGCTTGTTTTTCTGATACAAGATATGAATTATGCCATTGCAGGTTGTTTTGGATCCAATTTACACAAGGGAGTCAAGGCCATTGACATTTGAGTTTCGAGATCAGTTGTGGAGTGGTGAGAAATAGTTCCTATGACACCTAGGTTTGCATCATGTTACTTTCATGCCCACTATTTGGGCAAATCGAGGTTTGTTGACTACGCTATATGATCATTGGCATTCTGAGACATCTTATTTTCATCTGCCTATTGGAGAGGCTTGTGTTACTTTAGAGGATGTTTATAGGATTTTGAGGTTGTCTATTAGGGGTGTGAGAGTCATGTATGATACCCATAAGGGTTTTAGTGAGATGTGTCGATATTATCTACATGATAATATTAGGCAGCCAAGCATAGATCATTATGAGATTAGATGGCATGTCTTGGCCAGTAGATATGATCATATAGATTGCTTGTTATGCACATTGATTTGGGGGATATTTTTGGCTGACCACTGAGGTCATGGATTTCCTATAGGATGGGGTGAGATGTTAGTTGGTATTTAGGAGAGACAGGTTGTGAATGCATGGGGCCCTTGTTTGCTTTCCATGTTATATTTTCAGTTGCATGATATAGCCTATAGAGAGGCACAATTGATGAGTTGTGGTACCACGTTGCTTATTGTATGGGTGTGGGAACACTTTGCTATATTATGCCCACCTGTTACAGCTAAGTTAGATCAGGGAGCTCCTTATGCCTTCTGATATGTAGGGGCTAATATCCAGTCACATGTAGGATATACCAGTTATTATAGACATGTTATTGATACCATGGTACAATTCATCTATAGGCCATACATGGATTGCGCTCAGTGCTCGAATGAGGATTGGCACTTGCCCTACTACAGATAGACATAGCACTTGATTGGTAAGATATTTTATCATGTTCATATCATTGAGACATCTACTAGATAGGGTTTTGAGACAGTTTGGTGAGGTTCAAGATTAGCCAAGAGGTTGAGTAGAGTTTTCCTGATCTTCTAGGGAGGTTCCTTTGTGGGGAACAACGGTTCTTATTGTGACCATCAAGGCTGATATTTATGCATTACAACCCGTTCAGTGGGGACAAAGAGGCATAGCAACTGATCTAGGGACAATATATGCATATGATACTTGGTGGGAGAGTCATAGGCTAGTGCCCTTTACCGATCCAGAGAAGGATGCACCTATGGAGAGGCATGGGATAGGACCTCAGGGAAGACAGGGTGGTGGGAGAGGTAGAGGTTACGGTGGCATAGGTGGCAGAGGTAGGAGGGGTGGTGGCAATGATGGAAGAGGAGGAGGTGGGAGGGGTGGTAGTAGGGGTTGATGAAGTCGTAGAGGCCAAGGCCCACATTTTTCACCCATCCAAGAGGAGGAGGGAGAGGGTGAGGATGTGCCCATGCTAGAGGTTTACAGAGTAGAGGAGGATGTCAGTGGTGGGGCTAGTGGAGAGGAGCATGTAGCAGAGGAGGATGTCAGTGGTGGGGCTAGTGGAGAGGAGCATGTACCAGAGGAGGATGTCAGTGGGGAGCATGCTGAGGAGGAGGTTGTTGGGGGGGAGGAGGAGATGGATTCTATTGGTATGCTTGTAGGATACTAGGATGATGAGGAGGAGGAGGAGATGGGAGATCAAGAGAGGGAGCTCCATGATAGGATTATGGAGGATTAGGATGATGATGTGGGAGATTGGCCATGGTAGGAGTAGTTTGGTCCTGTTGATCAGCGACTGATAGATCTACATGCAAGAGTAGATTCTCTGGAGGAGTAAATGAGGACATTGATAGTAGAGCGGGACTCACTTCTAATGGAGAGGGACAACACATATGTGGAAAGGGATCAGGCCATAGCTCGTAGAAATGAGACCAAGCAAATATTTATAGAGTTTACAGCTCTTTACACTGGGCCAACCACTTCTTTTTCTCATGAGTTAGTCAAAGTTGGTGATAGGGAGAGATCTTACAGGGAATTATTTGAGTGAGAGGTTCCTCGAGAGAGACGGGCTCCGAGTTACTCATAGGCACACAATAGTAGGCCGCGAAGTAGGACACATAGCTAGACTCAGAGCACAAAGGGGGTTGTAGAACCTCACATATTAGGACCATATGATAGCTCCCATTCTACACAATGATCATTAGCATCTCGCCATCAGCCACCTCCACATTCTCCACATGGGAGTAGTGGGAGTTCTAGCTAGGGACATGTACTGATATTTATTTATAGACAATGTAATTTGATCATAGACCTTGCAGGCTTCATTTTGATAGATACATGATGACATTGTGATGTGACACTTTTTGAGCAATATATATGATTTTGGTGGTGATTTATATGATATACAGTTCTATTTATGATTTTGCAGTCTTCTATTTATGCATGTGTTCTATATGATATCCTATCGTCTATATGATATGCATATGTTATGGATGATGATGTATGCATTTAATTTTATGGTATATACATATGGATGTTATGTATGGATTCTATATTAATGATGTACATGTTATGGATGACAATGTATATATTTATGATTATGAGATGCAATGTGATATATGTATTTACAATGCCATGTGAATGTTATATAGTTTATGATGGTGCATGATTGTTATCCCATGGACTCCTAGATATGTTGGATGCCTATATTTTTTGTTTTTCAATTGAGGCATATATGTATGATATGTACATGATGTTTCTAACATGAATGCATATGCAGGATGCTTTATATTTTTGTGTGTCACAGAACTCCTTCATAATGAAAGAAAGAAGAAATGTTAGTGTCAAAATAAATGAATAATTAAAGACATGGGGGTATGTGCAAGATCGTTATGGAAAAAATATGCCCTTAAGTGGCGAAAAATTCAGAAAATCAGAGTTAGGCAACTTGATGTAAAAATTTGAATAATTTATCTATATTATTTCAAAAATATGTAAGAATAGAATCTATAGCAAATTGAACGTAGTTCTAAACTACTAGGTTTATTTTTTTTTTTAAATCTAGTTAGTGAAATTTTGAAATTTCAGTGCAGTAGTACTTAAATTTCAAGTAAAAAATAAGAAGTAGGTGTTTTGTCTGACCACCCTAACCACAATAAAATGATAATATTTTTTTATAAGATTTTAAATTTAAGTAGAGGCCTCATGTCCCAATGCGATGCATATATTTTTTTTTCCAAGTAAATAATTAATTATGATTTTTTTATTACAACTTTTAAAAAATATAAAAACTCATATGTTTAGCCACCTTAACTTGGTCAAAACTTCATGAAATTCAATTTTTTTTAAAATCTTATAGCATGTGAAGCATAGAATACGACACATGTTTTGGATTCAAAAAATGTGATACCATTTGAAAGCTATAGATTATTTTCAATCAGCCTATCAATTAAGACTTTAGTCGTAATTCAAATGGAAAATGAATAATAATTATTTATTAAATTCAAAGTAAAGCATAATTTATATTGGTGAAAAGTTGAGAATCTCCTTTAAAAACCCTTTTCATTTCATCAATTTTGGGTAAAAAAAAGTCATCAGCCACATACCCTACACATACCCATTATATCGCCACATTTTGGCCCATCATGATCATGTACATACCCATGGATGTTAGTATTAGCAATATTTGATGTTTTTTTGAAACACAATAGGCCTTGCATTAAATCATCATTAGGAAGTAACTAATACAAATGGAGACAAAAACCATGCTATGAGATAGATCAAGGTGTGCAAGTTCATCCACTTGCTAAAACCAAAAGTCATAGACAAGGAGTGTCCTGACTCATACTAAAGGAAAAGTTTCCCCAATATTTTTTCCAAGACAAACCACAAACAACAAACAAAATAAAAGATAGGTCATGAGACAACATCGTTTCTTTAAATCCTTCATGGGACATCCTTGAGGAAACTAGTAACATGACTCCAAAATCAAAGCCAAAAAGACAATCGAAAAATAGTAGTCAAAGGAAAGAGAGTCCTGATACATCGTCGCATCTCTAAATCCTTCATGGGACATCCTCAAGAAAGCTAGTAACAAGACTCAAAGATCAAATAAAATGAAAAGATAAGATAAATAAGCCACAAAGTCAACAACTAATAAAAATATTTGCCAAAACTTGATTTGTTTGTTTAATTATTTTGATTGATAAGATGATTGATTGTTAAAGCCTAATTTTAGGAAGGACACATATCATATAAGATGTTGAGTCTGGTTTTGATTTTGTGACTATTTATATAAGGAATGACAAAATCCTGGTTTCAGAAAGACATGTATTGTATAAGACATTGAGTCTAATGTCGTTGATGCAATAACTTATGTAAGGATATGCTTATTGTTTGACAGTGTCTATGTTCAAGAAGGACTTGTTGTGCCCTTAGCACACACGCCTCGTTTGGAACGGGGACCCTCTTTTCTTTCGCCTTGTCGAGTCATTTTTATCGCCACCTCATTTTGCATGCCTCCCTTTTTTGATGTCTCGGATGGTTGATGTTGCTTTAAGGTCCCATCATAAATCGACCATGCCTCCCCTTTTTAATTTTGCTGCGTTCTAGCACCTCGCGGAGTCCCTCTGGCAGTTTGGTCCTGCCAACGGCCTCGGGCCCGGCTGTTCGGGTTTCTCCTTCCGGGTTTCCCCGCTAGAATTGTTGTTCCTGGCGGCGTCCGCTCCGCGTCCTTCCAGACCTTAGGGTCCGAACCCCCTCTTACTGTCTACAAAACTTGTTGAGATCTCCCTGTGGCATTTCGTTCTCCGGACCCCGAACCCCAGAGTTCTGTTTCCAGGGTTCCGTCTATGTTCCGCCGTCTGCGATGGTGGACTTCCTGCGGTGTCTTGCCCCCCAAGTCCCGCCCACCATTTCGCTGACTGAAGACTGCGGGGATACTTTTCTGTCGTGGGGCATTCCGGGCCCGACCGTCCAGAATTTCGTGTCTAGAATTTCGTGATGGTTTCGGCGTCCCTGACGACGGATCCCTGGTGGCATCCCGCCCTCTGGGCCCAGCTCGCTTCCCGCCACCACTGATCAACAACATGAAACTCCAAACGGCCGTCGTGTTGCGCCTCCCTAGCCGCCAGACCCCAGTGTTCCCCCTGCCGTCGCCGACCTTTTCGAATCCACCAACTTTTTGCTGACCGTACCTACAATAAATGCGAACATTCATGGTAGTTAGGGGTATAAAATGCCCACTCCGACCAGTCATTTTCATTTCACAGGATTGTTGAACAATTGGACAAACTGCTATTTGGAGCCCACCGTCCTCGACAACGTCATGATCATCGCCCTTAGCATCATTTCGTCGACTGTAGGTGGATCCCAGATCTCCCCGCTTGGCGTGTTTGAGGTAGGCCATCCGTTTGCCCTCCCTGAGCTTTGTTTCGTGATTTCGAGGGATTTAATTGAATGAACAATTATTAGGAGGGCATAAAATGGTAAAACATGAAATTGCCCACTAAACCCATGTGCTAGAAAATTGACAAACCTCTTAGGAAGCCCTCCTCGCCGATTAAGAGTTTCTCCCTACCACGGCTGTTCTTCGCACAGGGAAAATGTCCTCCTCAGGCCTGAGATCTGCCTTCGTCGTCAATTAATAAACTTTGAACACCTGCCGACGGCAACGTCACTCTCTGGGCCCGTCCCACCGAACTTCTCCGTCCAGATTTCCGCTTGTGTGCCGCCATTTGAAACTGCAAAATCCCCCCTGCCTCCCAGCTGCTAGATCCCGATGTGCTCCTCGCTGTGAAAAATTCAAAACTAAACATGCATCCTCCGGATCTCTCAGGCCTGGGACCCTAGGGTTCCCCAAGTTTTTTGTCGTCATCCACAACGAGACTCGTCTGGCATCCCGCCCTGCGGACTCCGCCTTCATTTCTGCTGTTGCTGGGTGATTTAAAATTGTTACATTGTTATCACCTCTAGGCTTCGGACGTCGGGTATCCCTACTCCCTTTTCTGTCGTCCCCACGGTGAACTCATCGATGTCGTTCGTGCTCCGGACCCCGCCCTCTGCACCGCAGTTAGCTTACCTTTTTGTGTCAGCGACCCTCGCGACTCTTGAGCCCCAGTGTCTGGACTTCCGTTCTCGGAAGTCCGCCTCTCTCCCGCGGACGGGGAAATTTCAACCCGTCCATCTGACCACCATTCATCGTAGGATCTTGCTGAAACCATGAGCAGCCTTCTGGTCGCCGGGCTCTGTGGCCTGGGACCCCCACCCCTGGTCGCCACTGTAAACAAGAAAATCCCTCTCGTCGTCCCGACCTCTAGACTTCGTGTTGCTGACCACCATTGAACTCAAAGAAAAGACTCATAACGTTGGGCCCCAAATACTGAACTTCCCCTCCCGGACTTCCGTCCGACATTTGCCATCCCGAACGGTGAAGTTCAGTCACCTTCCCGGTGTCGCTGGCCCGAACCCTCAGAAATGAAGTGAAAAGTGTCGGCCGTCCTTTGGCCCTCCGGGCCTCGGACCCCAGAGTTCCCTCTCCAGATTTCTGTCTGCTGTCTGCCACTCCAAACTGCTATCTCTCGACAACTTTCTAGCCTGAGACTTCTGAACTCCCTTAAATCGATCCAAACAAACCCAAATATGGAATCTAACTTCGACCCACATTCTAGATTTTGGTCATCTTCATCATGAGCCTCTCGAAATATTAAAATGTGACCAAAGAAGGTCTTTGGGGGCCTTCCGTCATGTTTTCCCTCCCAAAAAGTATTCCTACCAGGAAAGTTCGGCCCTCCGGGCCTGGATTGTCCAAATGCCTTTAATAAAAAATCATTAATGTCTTGAGATGAAAGTTCATGATATGCTTAAGTTGATTATTCGAAATAGATGTTATTTTCAAGATATTGACTAACATGAATGCTTTCGTGACCCATTTTGCTAACTTTTCCCTTGCTTGCAGAATATATGGAATTGAGTGCAGGAACTTTAGGGGCATCCGTCAAAGGGGATAAGGGGAAGAAGTCAGGAAGAACCCCTTGAGGGAAAGAGGATAAGCGCTAGATGAAGTACCAATTCTAGGGTGAGCCGCTCCACTCAAAGGTCACTACAGACTGGAAGGAAATCACAGACACCAACATTGGCCAGGTGGATATCGATGAATTCACGTAGAGGGTCAGCGTCAACCTGACAACAAAGAATGCTAGATTGATAAGGCAGAGTGGAATAGCTAAGGCTGCCGGTTTCCCTCCATCCCTCGTGGCACCTGAGCTGGTCATGGCTTGTTGGGAAGCATACCAAACCGATACCAGAACAATTGTTCATAAGGAGGGCAACATTCTCGCTGACATGTCGCCAGAGGGGATCACCGAGACCTTCCACATTCCCACATTCCAACAGATGGAGGTCCCCACATTAGAGGAATGCCAGGTAGCATGGGATGATAATCTGACTGGATGCAAGAAATTGATAAACCTACATTGGCTCAAGGAAAGAGGGGGCAGTGCTGCGAAGGTTCCCCAGAAACTCTTCTGTAGCGATTTCCATGAGGATTACCATGACCTGGTAACCATGTTGAGCAGGGTTATGAGCCTTCCTACGGTCGCCTACTTTCAGGAATGGATGGCCTATTTCATTGAGCAGATCCTGCGTGGAAGCAAGGATGTCACAACAAAGGTTTCATTCTATTGGGGAGGAATCATAAGCAACTGCTTCCATGAGCAATTTTTCAATGTGAAAAAAAGTTTCAAATTCTATATAACCTCCTACCTTGTCTACTCCTTGGCGGATCAAAGACAGTACAGCGGGTTGTTTGTGGCACCCGATCAGGGGCAGAAGCGAGGACTCAAACCCTTTAACAAATATTTGTAGCTCTAGTACCGCAACTTCAAAAGAGACTATTGCAGAGTGAACGATGTCTTCATTGGCCATATCATCAGGTTGATTGCTGGAGACTTCAAAAGGAGGGTCTCCCACAACGCTAGAGCACTTCTGAAGCAATATTTCTTCCTCTATATCCAATATCTGAAGTTCACGTATATCCAGGCCCAGGGCTTCACTGAAAGGCCAAATAGGCTGCCCCGATACCCCAATGATAGAATCATCCTCTTGGAGCTCTCTCGGCAACTTCAGAACCTACGGACAATTTTTAGTAACAAACATATAGCGGGGATCTCCTACCCCATGACCCTCGGCCAGGGCATGTACCGACTGCAGATGTCACAATGTATTGGTAACTCCAAGAAGGAGCTAAAGGAGTACCATTTCGACTTACACACTGCTTGCCCATGGATGGACTCGCATGGCCATGTCAGGAAGGTGCTGGGGTCAGCATATGCCTATCTCCATCACATTGAAGATTTCTAGGCCAACTACCAAGATGACAAAGAAGTGCGCGCAAGGCACTACATGTGTATGACTGTGCAGTTCTTAAGGAGGGTGCAGCCATTTCCGGTACCGGAAAAAGTCGAGGAGGATGAGTCCACCTCCATGCATCTGAGGTACCCTGCAGTTACCAACCTACCAATACCATCAATTGACTGGGATGAACAAGAGGTCGATGACCTGGACACCGTAACCCAGCCAATCTTAACTCATACCAGGGATTGCATCGATGGGTAGGTGGCTCATTTAAAGTGGCAAGAAGTAGTCCTGACCTATGAGGGGCTCAAAAGCGAGCCAAGTGCCACAGAGGATGTTGCTGCCACCACTTCAACTGGCGGGACCTCAAAGTCTCCTCCGGTCACCAAGCTCAGGAAAAGAAAGGAAACAGAGACCGCACAGTCTCTAGACCTCAAGGCCTCTGCAAAGAAAGAAGCAGGAGGCTCATCCCCCAAAAAGGTCAAATAGGTAGAAGGTGCGGAAGAATTGCAGCCTCCCTTGACTCTCTCTACCCCTCCTGTTGCACCACCCACCTCCCTGGCTATGGTCGCTGCATCCCCACCGGTAGTGGACATTTCTTTCCATCTTGCCCCTTTGCCTCCAGCCGAGTCGGTGATAATCATTGACTCCTCTTCTGGCATGACCACTCCCCCTTCTTCTACTACCATGTCACCAATCACATCGCTCCCTCTGGCAACCATAACAGCGCCTCTTCCCACTGCCACTATGCCTGAGGCTCTTACAAGACACATGCAAAACCTTCCCCATGAGCTCTCCCAAATCTTGATGGATCCAACTCTCCAAGTAGCCCTTGCCCAAGTCCTTGCAACTGCTCAACCTTCACAACCACCGACAGGGCCACCATCTATGGAGGCCACAATGCTAATCTCAAAGGAGTTGGAGGAGTGAGAGTAGAAGGCCTCAAAGTCTATCGAGGAGGAGGTCGATGAGTATCATGAGCACCTAGAGTACGAACACCGTATCATCGATAGGGTGGTTTATGAGGAGGAAGAAACAGGCTCTTTTGAGAGTGGGGATGAGAACGACTCTGACGCTAAGGTAATCATTCAGACCTTTGATGATGACCTTGAGGAGGAAATGGCGCAACAACTGAAGGACAGTGGGGTGGAGACAGAAGGGTCACCACATGGTGAAGAAGGGCAACCACCAGAAGAACAGCAGATAAAGGATTTAACCGAAGTTGAAGCCCATGTTGTCAGAAGCCCCAAGGCTAAGGGTACAGAAGAAAAGAAGGAAGGGGAAACAACAAGAGAAGAAAGTCCCATCCAGCAACTATCCACCAGGTTGCCTATAAAACACCTCGTATTTGTCCATGACTCTAATGAAGAGGAGGAAGATGCTGCCAAGGAGAAAGGAGAATCCCAAAAAGAAAAAGAGGCAGAAATCTTGCCCTTGACCAAGAAGGGCGAGGGTGGCCATGATTCGCCCAAAGGGAAATCAGCTCTACCCGAGTGGTTGGAGAAGTAACTCAAAGAAAAAAACCCTCTGCTGAAGGACCCAAGGGAAAGGCTAGAGGCCATCTTGGCTCAAGCCTAGATCACAATGAAGAAAGAGAAGAAGCCCATGGTCCAATCCAAAGTAACCATGGATGCTTCTAGCTCCCAAGTAGCACAAATTGCAATGCACATGATTGGCCAGGCTGGGGTAAGTTATAACATCTCCACCATTGACTTGGGGACTGCAACCAGAGAGTAAAAGGTCGAGCACCTTTCAGAGTCAGTGGCTATAGTAGTGCACCTGATAAAATAGGATAAAATCTCAAAGGATGAATGTAAGGCATAGGTTGCAGCCTTAACGAATTATATATAGAAATGGTCCTTAGTGGACGACCTGCCTACTACATCCACGGCTACACCTCAGCTGCTTTCTAAGGAACAGATCGACAAGATGGAGAGAAGAAAGAACTTGGAGAAGACCATAGAGGATTGGTTCTGACAAGTCTCATACGTTGGAGACATGGGAATTAGCCGGGCTTTGCGGATAGCCAACAAGTTCTTGGACCTAATGTAGTCTCTGGAGAGCACAAGAGGGCTTTGCACCAATTTCCTCGCAACTTACGACTCCACCTTTCTAAGGATTGAAGCTATCCTTCGGATGCCTAAAGCCATGTGGGAGGAGAAGCTTGCGTTTAAGAAAGAATATCACTGGCTGATGGATATATGGCGCCGAGACTTTGACAACCGGAAGGAGAGGTTGGAGCAAATCTTGAGCAGGGTGGATCCGAACATTGAGTGGATCAGGGAAATCCGGGCGGAATGTGCCCGATATCTTAAGCTAATGACAGACTATGATATGCCCAACATGCAAATGGATCCAGAGAAGATAAAACCCTACTTCCAGGAGAAGATGAAGGATATGGTGGCTGGAGATATCACAACGAAATTCCTAAGTTTTGCTGCCCGCACCTTCAACCAATTAGAACTGTTCAGAGACTAAGGCTCAAAGTATGATGAAGATTGGAAAAGGCTGGAAGAAAATGCAAAGGAGTGGAGCTACAAGGTGTTGCGATGAGAAGTCATCGAAATAGATAAACTCCAGGAGGTTGTCCCCAAGTTCATTGAATACACAGCCTCCAAGGGACATGAGGACAGCCCTACTAAAGATGAAGAACTTTCTGAAGAGTAGCTAGAGAAAAAAAAATAACAATTTTCTAAATGACAAAAAAACTACAGTGCAATCAGCAAGAAGACGAAATAGGGAAGAGACAAAAATGTAATTTTAAATTGTGATCTATTGGGGGGTAGGTGAAACCCTATTTTGTAATGAATCTTTGCCACACAATAAGAGTTAATCTTGGCCATTCATTAGACTTTTGGAAAACTATAAATAAGGCTCTCCTCTCATTTGCAAAGGGAGTTGAGTTGTTGTAAAGACATGTTGCAAAAATTTATAAGGAAAAGACATTGACTTGGTGTATTTTCTTGGTTTCTCTCATGTTGCTTGATTCAGTCTCCAATGTTAGATGTTTGACTTAGATTTTATTCTTGTTTTAGTTAGTTGTCTTCTTCCTTTGGGTAGAATTTAGAAATGATGTTGGGTTATTATGAAAATTCCTGCCATGTTGATGATTTCTTTGTCCATACTTTTTGTTGTTTACTGATGGTAGATAGCTGTGCAAAGTTAGCCTGGACTTGATTTCAAAGTTGCTCCAAACATTTATCTTTGATTCATGCATGTATGTGGTGGATGAAAGATAAAATATCTGCAGACCTTAGAAGATAGCACAATTTCAATGATACTGTGAAATCCCTGGTTAAGTGGGATATTGTTTTAAGAAATTGTCCATTGCAGGAACTCCATTGTCACTATTCATAGCTAGTTGCAGACTTAGGAACTTTTCTTCTTCCTCGCCTTTTTTTTTTTTAATGACTGACCTATGTCAAGGTTCATTACACATTGTAAAGCCAAATCCAATGACAAATGGAGTCTAAGATTGCTGTTTGAACCTGCAACCAATGCATAATAACTTTCCATCCTAAGAACTCCATTTAAAGATCCCACTTCCATGCTTTGTACCCTTGCTTTGCATTTCCTACGTAAGACTGTCTTATAATTCCAGCAAATCACATCAAACTACTGAGGTATCTATGCACTGTCATGACCTGACATCCGAGAGACCTTGGGATAGTGTTCTGCAATTTGATTGTGGAATATTGTCTTTTAAGAGAGGTAGTGCACCTATGCACTGCCTGTGTTGAGAGGTGCATAAAAAACACATCAATAGAATTGGCGCTAGAAGGCGGGCCACGGTGGAAATACCAAGTTAAGGGTTAAAAGTGAAGCTGGATCGAATCAGGTCACTCTCCCTGAAAATATTTCAAAGAGTTCTATGGTGAACGCCAAACAAGGGAGAATTTGAAGAATTGCAGCCTCCTACGAGGGAAAAGCGAGCTCAAGGAAGTAGTGTTGCCTCTTCCACCACCTCCATTCCACCCTCACCTCCATTTGGCTGGCTTTCATCTTCCACCCAACCACCTCAAACTGCATTTGCACCTCCTATCTCTGGCAGCCAAGGGATCGCTCCTCTCCCGACCCTTCCAGCCCAGGGTACAGTCCAGTCGACTGCAGCTCAAGTGCAGTCCCGGATTGCTGTTGTATTGCAAATACGGCCCCAAATTACTGTCTCCCAACCGCAGGTACCACCTCTGCCACCCTCCATGGCTTGGTTAGCACATAACTCATCGCCGATACATTTCGTTGCCTATAATGATATGCCCAAGAATCCGGAGGGCTTTTGTTCAAAGTTTCATCCGCGTGACCTACAAAGAACAGCTGAAGAGCATATCAAAATATTCGAGACAGCGATCACTTAAATGCAAGTTAACTACGAGGACGTTGCATGTCACATTTTTCTGCATTCATTGGGGGAAGAAGCCTTCTACTGGTACATCAACCTGCCAAGGGGGTCCATTACCTCATGGAATCTGATGAAGAATGCCTTCCTGCAGAAATACAAGATCCTCATCAGCCCTTTGGAGCTTTACCAATAGTTCATGTCTATCAGGAGGGAAGTCAACGAACCTATTGACTCATTCAACGACCACTTCCATTGGGCCTACACAAGGCTTCAGGACCCGTACCTCCATAATGATGCGGCGGCTCTCTCGGTCTATTATGCGGTGCTGGACAACCTCACATTGGCCTTGGTGAAAAGGATGCACCCACCACTCACTACCCTAGTGACCGCCTATGCGGAGGCCATTGTTGCCAGTGCGGACTTGAGGCAGAATATCTCTGGCCCGCTACCTTCTTTGGGGCCAGTAGCCCACTCAATGTAGATTCAGGGGCTTAATCAAGCATTTGCTCACCAAACCCCTCTTATGAACCAAGTACCTCAATTGCCTATGGTACCACATCCAGGACAGCCATTGAATTATGCGCCTCCCGCACCTTCCTATTTGCAGCCTCAGTAGTAGTATAACTATTCCTAGGATGCTCCACAACAGCAAGCGTATTCCCAACAGCCCCAGACGCCATTGTACCTATCGGGACCGGATTTTCCTCTAGCCTATCAGAATCATCCGATGGCCCCACCCACTTTTCTCCAAAATCTGGCGCCGTCACCTGGAAGCGCGACTGAGAAAGACAAGTTAAAGGAATTGACGAAAATGATCAAGAAAATGTCCACAGAAATGATGCACCTAAAGAATCAGAATAACCAGTTGCATGCCTCCCAGCATAACTTCTAGGCCAATCTCAAATGGGACAGCCGAGACAATAGGGACAGCAAGGATAATCGAGAAGTAGGCACTTCCTCGGGGCAGAATTATGAGAGGGGGAAAAACATTAATCAGAATGCAGAAAGGAGGCCTTCTCAGAGGTAGAATTGCACGTGGAACACTAGGCCCAACAATGGTGGTGTCCCTATGCCTTTCGATCAACCGGAAAGCAACGAAAAAATGTCCAGCGGTGTATACCTTGCCGAGACAGCCTTGTGTGAATGGTGTCGAATTCACAAAACCAGTAGGCAATCCGAGTTGGATTGTCCCGAGTTCCAAACAGCTGCTGAAATATTCCAGGTGGAGGTACAGAACACAGTGGACAATTCCATCTGTAGGGACATCGTCCCATCCGAGCCATATGATTCATCATGTCTTGTGGTTAATCAACCGCAATGAGCCCGAAGTCGAGCCTGTTCTGATTAAGGGTGAGGAGGAGCAAGAGTTAATTAATGAAAAAACCTTGGCTCAGCTCTTTGATTCAGTAGATAATGGTCTGGTAGATGAAGAATCATTTGTAAATGAGGTCCACATGTTCCATCAAAGGTCAACTCCTTACTTCCTTAAGAATAGACAGGCGGGTGGACCCTTTACAACTTCTACCCCACTAAACAATTTCGCCACTCCGCCTGATCTTAACGCCAGCAATAACCCTGGGCTTCCTCACATACCTACCCAATACCTCAACAAGAACGGATCTCAAAATCAGTCACAAAATCAGCCTCAAGGACAATCCCAGAATCTGCCTAGTCAAACAAAGGCCCAGCCTCCTAGTTCTGCCATAGGCCAAGCTTTTAGTTTAGAAATTGAACAAATGGGTGAATATATGGCAAAAGAGTTTAGGAAGGTAAAAATTAGCTTATCAGCCTTCAAATTATTCAAAGTCCCTGCTGTAAGGCATGCATTCTTTAGGGTTCTTAATGTGACTCCATCTTCTAGTACAATATAAGAGACACCAGCTAAGAGGATTACCTTTGAAGAGCCTAGGAAAGAACAGGAGATATAGGATAATGCCGAGAAAAGAAAGAATGTTCCCGTAAATTAATCGGCAAGTAAACAAATTGAAAAGGAGTCAGAAAGGGCTAATAGGCAGCTTTCTAAGGACCAGTTGTTTAGGCAGACTAGGGATATGGGCAATGAAAAGAACAAAGGTTAGCTAGCTCACATGGACATGCCTACGAGCATCTTCCAGGGGAAACCGGAAACTCCCCCTTTCCTGACCACCATTAGGGTCTTTGGGAAGAACTTGCATAACTGTGTTTGATTTAGGAGCATCCGCCAATGTCATGCCTTTGGTAGTATGCAAGGCTCTTGGCATCACCCCCACACCTTCAAAGAGGAAGGCGACCCAGCTAGACAAAACAGAGATCAACATTGTGGGTGAAATAAACTGTATCCCCATGTAGATTGCTATAGACCCACGGATACAACAAGTCATTGATATTTAAGTGGCTGACATTCCCGATGCATATGGAATCATCTTGGAAAGGGAATTCACCAAGGCACTAAATGGGTACATTGCCACAGACCTATCTCACATGTGGCTACTGTGGAAGGGGCTACCAAATCAAATCCATATCGACCGTGAACCCCGTATGAAGTACATGATCACAGAGTACAATAATATCAACAAGGTGTTGTTTGCCGAGACCGACTTGGAGAATTACCACCCTTTCACCTACCAAAATGAGGTCGAGCTTCAGGAAGAATGTGCGAATGAAGTGTTACTAGTGTTGTGTAGTCCTTCGATCGATTCTACACGAATGCCCCCAGACACAGAAGTGTTGATAAAAGCCGATGATGAACCTGATAAGGATGACAACTAGGGATTACTCAATGGCTTCCAAGAATTCATGGGAAAATGCGCAAGGGATCAGCTCAGCCTAGGGGCCCGAATGAATTTATAGGATCTCTTGTTGCCAAACTGGTGCAGGGTTCACAATGTTGCACACTCCGAGTTTGATTGTTGCTTGTGTCAAGCAGTAGTGGCGCATGTTAGAAAATCAGCTGCTCCCTAGATAGAAACGCTAAAGGAGGTACCAGCAGAACTACCAGTCGATCAATACATCGAACCAAAAAATTCCCCTAAGGTCACAGGGCCAGCCATCCAGCTAAAAGGGAACATAAGCTCAATCAGACATGAAGAAAAAGAACCCTCCGCATGTTG
>VDFB02279630.1:0-131287 GCA_007258455.2 Sequoia sempervirens | reverse complement strand
CCTCTGAATGATCCCATTCAACGAAGTGTGCCTAAAAATCCTTAACTAGTCCAAGTCAAGCAGACTAAACGAGAACCACCATTTCCTCAGAGATTGGAAGTTTCCAAGAAGAAGGAAGAAAAGGAGGATACAACCTTTGATATCTTGGACTAGCTGAAGTGTATATGTGTCCAGATACCTCTATTTCAGGCCATAAAGGATGTTCCAATCTATGAAAAAGCAATCAAGGAAGCCTATCTCAATACGCCAAGTAGGAAAAAGAAAGACCCAACTATAGTTCATGGTGGGCCAACTAGCTGACATCATGCTGGGAAAAGTTACTATCCCCAAGTATAATAATCCAGCCAGTCTTGTGGTAGCAGTTGTCATAAACGGGATCCAAGTAAAGAATGCTCTAATTGATTTAGGGACAGCAATAAATGTAATGACCAAGGAAATCCTACAACAACTAAACATTGTAATAATGAGATCTACTCCTACTATCCTATAGCTTGCTAATAGCTCTATTGTTAAGCCTGATCATGTAGTGGAGGATCTTGTGGTAGTTTTAGATTCCTGGGAGTACCCAACAGACTTTATGATTCTTTTTCCTAAAGCTACACTAGGTGGCTATCCCATTATTGTTGGAAGACCTTGGTTAGCAACTATAGATACATACATTGGATGTTGGTCAGGTGACATGACCATTTCAGATGGGAGGAGGACTAAAATTTTTATTCTTTATCTGCCTGCTTAGCCATATCATGATGAAGATAATCTTGTATGGCCACAAGTTGGTGAAGAGGCCAAGGAAGTTAATTCTGTGGTGCAACTTATGATGCTATGTAGAAGCTATTTCATGAAGCTCCATGATGAGGATGAAGTATTGGCTAACATCATTCAGAACCATTGTGAAGTGGAGGAACCATCATCTTCTCATTCTGTTACTCCAGTCAATACACTTTTTCCTGCTCTTCCTGTAGCCACCGTTCTTGCAGACATTCTTCCTGCAGCCACTCTTCCTATAGACATACTTCATGTACCAATAGTTATGTCCCATTCATTGCTTCCATATGAAATAAAGGTACCATGTGTTAATGAGACAACCATGATAGAGTTAACTGCACAAGTACAAGTGTCAGAAAGAAAATATATGAATGTTAATAGTAAATTAAATGAAGAACAATTGTTATTGACGAACCTATTAAGGACCCATCAGCATGCATTTGCATGGGGTTATCTTGATATGGATGGATTGGATCCTAAACTTTGTACACAAAAAAATTACATAAGAGATGATTGCACCCCAATAAGACAGCCACAAAGAAGAATTAACCCTCCACTAAGATAAATTGTGAAAGGAGAACTACAAAAATTACTAGATGAAGAATTTATCTATCCCATTTCAAATAGTCAATGGGTGTCTCCATTAGTGATTGTGCCCAAGAAATTAGGGAAATGGTGAGTTTGTGTTGATTATAGGAAACTTAATTCTACCACTAGGAAGGATCACTTTCCTTTACCCTTCATTGATCAAGTTTTGGACACACTTGCAAGAAAGAAATACTCTTCTTTTCTAGATGAATTTAGCGGCTACAACCAGATTCAAATTGCACCAAAGGACCAGGAGAATACCACATTTACCTATCCATGAGGGACCTATGCCTATTTGGTACTCCCATTTGGCTTGTGCAATGCACCTACAAATTTTTAGAGAGTAGTCATTAGCATATTCTCAGACATTTCTCATGATTGCATGGAGATTTACATGGATGACTTTACCACTTATGGTGCTGATTTTAATCAAGCATTGAAAAATCTTAAGAGAGTCTTATAGAGATGTGAAGACAAAAACTTGTCCTTAAATAGTGAAAAGTGCTTCACGATGATGCAAGAGGGTGTAGTTCTTGGCCACTACATCTCCCACAAAGGAATTCAAGTAGATCCACACTTAAAGATTGGGGGGTAATCCCACAAGTCTACCCAAACCTACAAAAATAGAAGGATATTGGAGTTTCTTAGGTCATGTAGAGTTATTATGGATGTTTCATCAAGGGTTTCAAACGTAAGGATGCTTATTTTTTGTACACTCCTCCTAAAGAATGTTGAATTCCGGTGGACTAGAAGTTTAGAGCCAAGGCATTTTCAGCTTGGAAGGCTTTGACTCATGCTCTATATATTCAGAGGCCTAATTGGGAACTTCCCTTTTCCACATCCATCACAGTGCATTTAGATTGCCTACTTGGAGCATTCTTAGGAAAAAAAGGAGCTATTGAAAATGTTATTTACTTTGTTAAGAAAAATTTACAAGGAGCTGAATTCAATTATACAATGACAGAGAAAGAAATGTTGGCAGTAATCTATGCACTAAACAAATTAAGACATTACATAACAAGCTACCAAATCTTTGTGCATGTTGATCATGCAGCAATTAGATATCTCATGAATAAACCTTTGATCACAGGTAGATTGGCAAGATGGTTATTGTTGATGCAGGAGTTTGATATAACCATTGTAGATAAGCCAGGGAAGGCCAATGTTGTTGCATATTTTCTTTCAAGGATAACTACATCAAAAGAAAATCAGCCCATAGATGACTATTTTCCTAATGAGCATCTATTCTCCCTCAGTGTACAAACACCTGGGTATGCTGAAATAGCCAATTATTTGGTCATAGGTAGAGTTCATTCTCACTTCTCTCCAAAAGAGAAAAGGAAACTCATTGAAAAATATTTTCCTTTCTCTTGGATTATTGGATGTTTGTTTTATACTGGACCAGAAGATGTCATGAGGAGATGTGTGAGAGAAGATGATACATATGAATTTTTTCATGCATGTCACAAGGAAACATGTGGACACTTTGCAGCTAAGAGGACAAAAATGAAGGTTTTGAACATAGGCTATTACTAGCCAACACTCCACAAGGATGTAGGAAGGTATACCAGAAAATGTGATAGATGTCAAAGAATGGGAAGACCAACTAGATCTGATGAGATGTCATTGTACCCTTAGGTAGTATTCACCCCCTTTGACAAGTGGGGATTGGATTTTGTGGGACCCATTGACCCTCCATCAAATGGTAAGTTTATATATTGGTATGCACTGATTATGTGAAAAAATGGGTAGAAGTTAAGGCCATGAAGCATGCAAGAGATAACAAGGGTGCATGATTTCTTTATGAGGAGATTTTTACAAGATATGGAGTCCCAAGAAAAATAGTGACTAATCAAGGGGCACAATTCACATCAACCCTTGTTGTAGCACTAGTTAATGAGAAAAACATAAGGCACAAGAAGTCTAATCCTTATCATCCCCAGGCTAATGGCCAAGTTGAGGTGACCAACAAAGAGATTGAAGTCATTGGAAGCCAAAATAGTAGCTATTCATAGCAGAAGGTTGAGTGTGGATTACCAAAGGTTGTTTGGGCATATGGGACAACCTAGAAAGCAACTACAAGGTTTTCACTTGTTTGAAGGTTTAACATGGAAGAAAACACATATGATGTTGGTTTGGATTTTGGATATAAGACTCTGCTGAGTGTAGTAGGTGGGATAGATTTTTTGAGGCACCATGAGGAAGGTGTACAACTAAATGCTTTGGATGAGATAAAGAAGAGCAGCCACACACAACATCTGAGAAGTAGTGTAGAATTAGAGAATCAAGTGGCATAAATTTTCTATCAAGGAGAAGAAATTCTAACTAGGAGATTGGGCCCTACTCTATGACTAAAGATACCAGGACAATGCAGAAAAATTGCAGACAAGGTGGTTAGGACCATATGAAGTTGTTGAGGTCTTTCCTAATGGAGTTGTTCAGCTTACTACCATTGACCCTGTCAGGTTCAAATTACTTGTCAATGGTCATCGCCTCAGATTATATCACAAGCCAGCTTCCAAAGAAGATTTCCTGCAGTAATTCATCCAACATTCAGCATCTGAGCTTCCTGCAGTTGAAGGCAGTGGACCTAGTGTCCCTCCTTTTGTCTAATTAAGGTACATACTTTTCATAATAAAGACTTTCACTTACGTGGAAGTCCATTTCTTTTTCCATCTGCCCATCCACCCATCCATCACCACCTTTCTCTCTCTTCCATCATCATTCCACCTCACCTCATTCCACTTCATTTTCATTAATTTCTCAATTTATTCCCTAAAAGGTGAGCGGTACTTTCTCCACAATCTTTGCAACAAATCTTCCACACATTCAGGTATGTGTGCATTAATTGCTACCTTTAATCATCTTTTAAGTGTGTTCATTTAATTACTATACATTAGTATAGATGTTCACAAAAATGCCATTATTCTTTGTCAAACCACCACTCCCATCTCACATGTGTGGACACATGTCCAAATTTAGGTTGGGGGGAGGGGAAAGAAAAATATCATATATTTCCCATGTGTCAATTCATGCTAAGCTACGTCAAAAAATTTAAAATGAGCTGATTTGAAATATGAGTGAGAGGACGACTTGCATGTGTGAAGTGACAATAACTACAGCTGCCATTTCTTCCCATCATAATTCTCCTTTATCACTCCTTTTTTTCCATTCTTGAACTGTCACAATCTTGAGTTGAAGAGCCATAGCTGTAAAAAAAAAAAAAGGAGATTCAGTCGATATTGGCACTGGAAATTTAGTAGGTACTGCAGGAAAGTGCACTTGATTTTAAGACGAGAATTGCAAGAAAGAAGTTGTAGAGCATTTGTTTGATTGCAGAAAATGGGAGGTGGGTTAATTTGAAAAAAACCCATGGTGCATGATATTTTATTGTAGGATGTGTAATTCCTGGCCAAATTTAGAAACTGTGGATGGTTAGATTACATCTTGAAGCTAGATGACTTTGATGAAAGCATTTCCCTAGAATTCACCCATAAATTTTTTGAAGGAAAAGGCATAGTAAAAGGGTTGGAAGTTGTGGAAATAGAGGAAAGAATTGTAGAGGTCATAGGGTTACCTGTTGATGGTGAAAATTATCTTGCTTCCGAAGATGCCATATTAGCTAGGGATGAATTTACTGAGCCGAACGACCCCCCATTGAGCATAGATAAGCAAGGTGCAAATAGAATGTCTTTGCCTAAGCCATGGAAGTAGATAGTCGTTTATGTTATCAAATGCATCACTTGTGAGGGTTGCTAGTCAAATTTGCATTCTATGCACTTCAAGCTTTTGAATCACATGAGGCACAAAAGGAGGATGAATTTTTCTAACATGTACAATCTTCTTTCAATCATGGCAACCGAGACCTAAAAAGGTAGGGATAATTTTGTTTCCCACCATTTTTTGATTAAATTGCTAGTTGAAAAGTCTTTGCATGATGTATCTGGAATGACTTGGGAATAATATATAAATGTTGATCAAATTAGACCTAAGTACTTGCAACCTAGGGCTTTGCCTCAACCCCGTAGGTCTAGTAGGAGATTGAGCACAATTGAAGCTATTCTTGATGCTTCAACCTCTAGTGTTGGCTCTAGTGTGAATCCTCCTATAGCAGAAGAAACCATAGAAATTAGTTCTTTTGAAATAGAGCACTCAGAAAAAGAAATCTCTTCCTCAAATTCTAATGATGACATTCCACTTGAAACCATGATGAAAACTAGGGCATAATAGAGAGAAGTAGAAATGAGAAAAGGGAAGGCTATAACACAGCCTGTAGAAAGAAAGGTGTCAAGTTATAAGAAGAGGAAGGCTGACACTGTTCACCCTATAGCCAAAGGAAAATGTGAGAGACCTCCCAGGAAATCAAGACCAGTTGGGCCTACAATTAGTACACCTCCACAGGAAATCCCTAAGTCTGGTGGGATGTTACATGAGGACCCTAAAGCTCCAACGGGGCAAGAGAATGTCAAAGAGGAAGACATATTCAGGAGAGTAGTAAATATAACATTGGTTGATCTTGCTAACATTGCAAAAGAGTTGGAGGAAAATCAGGACTTCCTACAACATGAGCAAGAAGTCCTACAACAAGAAGGCCTACAGTAACAGCCAGAACTAGAGCAAGAGTTCCTGTAGCTAGAACAAGAACAAGAATGAGAGTCCTTGCAACAAAAAGTAGAAGAAGAAATAGTACCCCTGCAACCAAAGATAACTAGACAACCTGAGTCCATGCAAATAGTGCCATATGAGGAGCCACCATAAAAAATACTAGTAGGAATCCATAATCCTCCTGATTTTACATTACATGCAACAATTTTGAATTTATGGAAATGTAAAGGTTCACAATCCTTACTTACAAAACATTAAAACTCAAGGAATAACACATTTCCAATTAAATATTTTGATACAAATCCATTTCCTCATAAGAATAATGAAGCAATATGTATATATAATAATAAGATTTCTATCAAGCAATTACAATTTCAAGTGTGATGCTTATAACAAGTAAAGTTACAATATCATTTTCAATGATACATATGTAAGTACGTATCAATGGTTTCATCAAGTTCACAAATAAAATTGCAATTGGCTTTGCAAGCCATGCAAATTTTACAAGAAAATGTATACATAAATATTCATGTGAAGATAAATCCTTGGTGCTCGACCGCCATGACACTGCTCTGTATTTCGTGAAGCCAAGACCAAGAGTGGGTCCAGACACCTTTTCCACCTAACCACATTCAGTATAAATACTTCCCCAGATTTCTTCCTAGCTCAAAGAAAACTCCAACCCTGCACGAGGAGCCTAGCAACCTGGAACGAAGAAGTAGGAGGAAACTCTTGATGCAAGTCTGATGCCTGTATGCAATCTAATCTAGAATGACATAACTCTTGCATGCAGGATGTGGTAGAGAATAATATCAATAATATGCTTGGCCAAGCAACAAAATAACAAAAGGTGATAGTTTCGAAAAGGGAAACTATCGTCTCTGGATATCCACACTCAGCATCCTGTCTCGAAAGTGGTTTCATAAAAGAAAATATATATGTAGCATAAACTATCTTAAGTTATAATATTTCAATATTTTTCTCAAATCATTCAGTTCTTTCTTATACATATTTAATTCCAAGTTTGTTGCATGGTATGTAAGTATCTAATATCTTCAAAAAAAACAATTATCCATTAATAAATAAAATATCAAAATTATTCCCGTAACTCAATAAATCAATCTCTTGCATTCCACATATAATTGCATCTAGGCGTATCTCTAAATTTTCATTTGCATAAGGATTCTATTTCTCAATTTTTTTGTTGTACTCAATCACAAAGTTGTAGTTTCCGTTTGCTAGCTGATTACAAGTTTTAGAATTCTTTGACAAAGAAAATATCCCCTAAATAATTATCTGAAACAACTAACAATGCATCTATTTAATTAAAATAGAACCTAAATGAGCCTTTATGGTTTCTTTCTTCTTGCACGGGATTCTATTGTCAATTGAATTATTGTTGCAAAATCATAATACTATGATTCTTTCAGAATTTTAAAGATATGCATATATATTCAAGAAAATATCCAATAAATAGTGCTAACACTCAATATATGTATATAGAGTTTGTTTATAATCAATTATTTATTTATTATTATTTTTTATGCAGAAAAATATTATCTCTTAATATATGAACATAAACACAAATATACATTTATACCTCATGGAAGTTCCATTATAAACAACATACACATCCTAACATGATGCAGACTCTATAGAGAATTGAGGTTTTCAGCTAGTTTTCAGATTATGTAATTCACCAGTAACCAGATTTATATGTCAATATTATTGTAGAGTCAGAAACACATTCTCAGATTATTTATAAATATCCATTATTCATGGAAGAATATGTAACACTTACAGATTAATATATTTAATTATATTATGAATATATACATACAATTATATAAATATAATATATAGATTTCAAGGGAACCAACACCATGTTGTTTACACACAATATATATATATATATAACTCAAAAAACTTTATATATCTCATGTAGAAACAAAAAGCATATATAACATATTCAATTTTTGTATACTTATTTTTTTGTAAGTGTATATGTATATATATATACAATACATACATATTATATTCATTATATATATGTTGTTGCTAACAGCGGGCGGAGGTGAATGTTGTTGTACAAAATATAATTCCAAGCACTTCAAATGCTATTTGAAGCCTACGGTGGGGAGAAGAGTGGGGGGGTGGTTGCTCCCTTATGGCATAGCCCCTGTGGGGAAGGCAGCGTCCTCTCCACAACGTCCTCCAATAGACAGCTACAAGCTACTTTTACCAGTAGTTAAATATTCTTTTTCTTTTTTTTCAAAACAATTTAAGAGCCAAAAATAGTGATTTCCCCACTAATTGCTTGAAGTCAACAATGCAACAACTAAAATGTTGGTTGTAACAAGCAGAAGATATTTATATATATACATGTGTATATTCTCTAAAAGACATATATATGTGTATGTTTATGCGTAAGTATGTCTATATATACTTATATAAAGACTCAGCAAGTCATAATTATTATATAACGAATATAACAGCTGATTGGGTTTCCTACAAGAATGAAATCCTGATGAAGAGTTTTACCAAACACAATTTACAAATTTTCAAGCAATATTATTCTGAAAATAAATGAAATCCAAAAACGATTCATTCATTTGCACAACTGGAATAAAGAATTCATAAGATAAATAATCAAGAACCTAGAGTCCAATGCTAATCTGACAATCTGCTCTGATTCAATTGTTCTTTCTTGCTTTATTCTTCTTTATTCCACTTCTTCTTCTCCTCCATGTTTTTTTTTAAATTTCACTGTTCTAATTTTTTTATTGTTTTTGCACAGAGAGAGATTGAGAAAACAAAAGATAAAAGAATAATGAGTTTTTAGAATGAATTTCTTGTGTGTGGAAATAAGAGTTATATATATATTTTTATTTATTTCTTCCAGCTTGTTTTCCCTTTTTTTTTCCATTTTTGTTTTCTAATTTTCCCTCTTTTCTCATATTTTCTATCTTTTCTTGACTTCTATCTTATCTCTTTTATTTGAAAATCTTCTCTTATCTCCTTTTATTCTAAATGTTTAATAAATTTGTTTTAAAAGAAAAAAGATTTGCTTTCCTATGCAACAAATTATCTTCATTTAAATAAAATAAATATCATTTTTATCCTCAAACAAAGCACATTATTTCAATGAAATGAACAATATCTTAATTTTTTAGATAAAGCATCAATTAAGAAATAAAATAAAGTAAAATTATCCTTTTAATTATATGCATTTTAATTTCCACCATCTAATTTAAATAAATAATGCAAGTAAAACAAATATAACAATTAATTAAATAATTTTCTAAATGCAATTTTAATATGTTACTATGTGATGTGTGCATGCGAGAGATTCCATTCCCACTTAACCCTTCTAACCTTCTCTACCTCAACCACACTCTCGGCCTTCGACAAGCCTGCATCTCATATAAACTTAGGCACCCATTAGTAGGTTAGTGTCCAAAAATATAAATCAAAGAAATTCAATTATTCATTCTAATATATATCACTTTCTATACTATATCATTTGAATTAAATAATAATTACCACATTTCATTTTCTAGAATAAAATAACATACATTTATTCTATCATTCAAAAATCACATAAGTTATTCTACCACACATTCAGTTTCCAATTCAATGTAAAGTAAAATCAAACAATGGGGTATGTGCAGGATCATCATGGAAAAAATAGGCCCTTAAGTGGCAAAAAATTTAGAAAATCAGAGTTAGGCAACTTGACATAAAAATTTGAATAAGTTATCTATATTATTTCAAAAATATGTAAGAATAGAATATGTAGCAAATTGAATTTAGTTTCTAAACTACTAGGTTTGTTTTAAAAAAAAATCTATTTGGTGAAAATTTAAAATTTTCAATGGTACTTAAATTTTAGGGAAAAATAAAGAAATAGTTCTGCTAGAGCCACCTAATACAATAAAATCATAATATTTTTATAATATTTTATATATAAGTAGAGGGACTCATGCCAGATGTGATGCACATTATTTAGTAATTTGTTTCCAAGTAAATAATTAATTATGAATTTTTTATTACAACTTTTCAAAAAATATAAAAACTCATATGTTTGACCACCTTAACTTGTTCAAAAATTCATGAAATTCATTTTTTCTTTTTTTAATCCTATAGTATGTGAAGCATAGAATGTGACACATGTTTTGGATTCAAAAAATGTGATACCGTTTGAAAGCTATAGATGTTTTTTCAATCAACCTATCAATCAAGACTTTAGTCGTAATTTGAATAGAAAATGAATAATAATTACTTATTAAATTCAAAGTAAAGCATAATTTATATTGGTGGAAAGTTGAGAATCTCCTTTAAAAACCATTTTCATTTCATCAATTTTGGGTAAAAAATAGTCGTCAGCCACATACCCATCATATTGCCACTTTTTGGCCCATCATGATCCTGCACATACCTAGTGACAAAGTTTGAGACGTGGTAGAAGGAAATAAAAAGAAGGGAGGAAGAATGTAAAAAGAAAAAACATAAATTGAAGAAGGAAATTTAAAAGAGGGATGAGGAAATTGAGGATAAAAATGTAGAAATTTCCACCCTGAAGCAGAGTGTGGATGACATGGCAGCTTTGGCACCATAGATTTTGGAATGTAGGACCTCTCCAAGGGTTTATGCTCTGCTCCTGAAAGAGAAATATCTCTCTTTTAAGATGTCAAGGATTGTCTCAAGTTTGAATCCTTCTATTGACACCCCTATTGAATTTTTCAATGCTTAGAGGATTGCCTCACATGAAATGAAGAATTTTCTATGTGAATTTTATTTGCATAATTATGTTGTAACAAAAGACCATGATTGGAATCCGTTGTTGTATATTGGGGATGTCCAATTGAGGTATTTATGTCTTGGGTACAAAATGATATTAGTTGGGGACAAGAACATGACACTTATAAACAATTGGAATATGATAGTGCTTTTCCTGTTAGGGTTGAATCGATCAACCCAAGGGATATTTACAGAGAATGGCACAAAATGCTTCTTAGACCAAGTTATAGCAATAGGATTATGCCTTGGATTGAGGCAGTTTATAGTGAGTACATGAGGTAAAGAAAACAAAAAAGGAGGAAACCATGAGAATATGTTTATCACAAATTTGGAATAGTCTAACTAATGAGCTAAAACAGGCTGACCCTCATTCCATCCACAATTATGCTACAACACTAAAAAGGATTGATAGGTATATTCAGATTGGGAGAACACAGGGGTGATCATGGCTTCCCCTGACTTTCTAGCCACCCATGCTCATGTGGCCCATGTCAAACTTCAGATTCTACTAGTATGACATTGTTGCAAAGAAGCAGAGATGGAATAGGTTTGATAGATTAGGAGGATTCTATTGGGATCTTGATTCATGTATTATAGCCATTGATGTTGGACATCTATCAGTTGCAAATTTTAGAGCTTTGACCAAGAAAAAGAGCAACCCTTCCCCTACTAGAGGACCAACAAAACGTTAGGTTGGGGGGAGTGATGATCCTAGTTTTTGGTCCAATTTTGGGTAGAATCTATAGTTTATTTGCTAGTAGATGTCATGAAATTTCATGATTAAATGTTGGTACTTTCATAATGTTTCCGTCAAACCATTGACATTAGATTTAATCCTATCTCTGCAAGCTTTAATGACATTTGGCATATTTGTGGGTTATCTATATTAATTTTTCATGTGGTTAATGAATGTTCCTTAAGGTGGTTATAGATGTGTAGTTATTATGCGTACTGACATTTCCATGTAGATTTAATACGCTAAGTTGACGAAGACACCGCCAGTTGGGCATGCACCATAACATCCAGCAAAGGAATCGCTCCAAGTCAAAGGAGGCAGACGACAAAAGATTCTTCATGCAACTAAACATAACCACATTGTAGTGTACTTTAATGGTTGAGCATGCATGAGTGTTACTATTATACTGGATCTACTCATGGACCTGCATGTCTGACCAGATTCCATGTGCACGTAACTGCCATCGCTCCACTTTCCCTATTTTCCCTAAATGGCACCCTCCTAGTCGTGGAGTTGACTACCTTGTTTAGTTGTTAGTATAAATAATGATCTGATGCTCCTTTAAAAAGGTTGCATGATTTGATATTGTACTTTCACTCTCTAGTTTTCAGTAATACATATACATTACTCTTTTGTACTCATGATTACAGTGAATAAAAGTTCTAAGTTCGAGCATTTGAGTTCTCATTAGTTTTAGAGGATACTTATCCAAGGGGGACCACTTGGTGAGTAATCTATCTTCTTAGTTTAGCATTAGTTTTTTTTACTTTTTGTTTAGTACTTAGTTAGAAATCTTGCACTGATTGTTCCTGCAACCACTAGAATTCCATTCCTTGACTATTCCTACAACCGAAGCAAGCAGAGTAGTTTCCTATTTGTTGCTCAAATTTTCATTCCTTTTATGCATTTCAGCTTAGCATAATCATTGACTGATGTTCAACATTTTTTTCATTCCTTTCCAAGAAATTTACTTTGTCTTATATGTTCCTTAGCTATAGAATGCAATGGCTACTTTGAGTTCCTAATGCACATACTATGCTAACCCATTTCAATTTCACATCCTTGGGTTGACAAGTTAAATGCACCTTCATGATGATTGAAATATCTATTTAGGTTAGATGTCCAATCTTTGAATCATGGTTGTAAGGGCTTAGTTATTAAATCATTGTAGGAGGCCAACAATTGTGATGTGAAAAATCCTCCTAGTCATACTGAAAAATTTGAATCTACAACTCAAAATAATTATCAACCTTTCAAGAAGTAGAATAAGGGATTTTTACAACTAAATCCCCCTCAAACAAGTAATAAAGTGGTTGCTATAAAAAAAACAACTCCTTTTGAGGAATGAGAGAGAAATTTCACTCCTTTACCTAATACCCTTCATAATATCATGTTGCAGCTCATTGACAAGAACATGCTTACCTTACCTCTTGTTAGAGAACATGGCCCTAATATACCATTGCCTAAATGCTTTAGAAAAAATACTTATTTCATTACCATCAAGAAAATGCACATGGTACAAAATACTATAAGCATCTTAAACATCTTGTGCAAGACCTTATTTATTCTAATCATTTAATAATTGCAGGTGTGAATGATCAATGCAACAAGTCTATAGCCCCTCCTAATCAAAATTTACAAATCTTTACAAATCCAATGCCTAAACACATTGTTTCATTTGTGAAAGCTAGTGAAACTAAGAATGATGTTATGAATGTTGACACGAATGATGATAGCATAGAACAAAATCCTATGGAAACTAATCCTCTAGGTACTATTAAACAACATAACGCAAAGAAAGTGGTAGCATTTATCGAAGCTAACCCTTGTAAGAGCTCAACTAAAAAGACTCTTGGCATTGCTTTCTCACAAAAATGACATACTCAAATGTGCACTTGATGGTCCTCTTTACATAGCTAGCTAAATCAATGATAAGTCCACTAATGGGATATTAATTGATCCCATATTTTCAAAGAATGTGATCACTAAAGAATACTTATATGCGCATGAACTATATCAAGATACATATGACAAACCGAAAGCATGGATTAAGATGCATAATGGGTTTATTTTCCCTACAATAGGCTCAATAGATCTCCCTTTAAAAGTGGGACTGAAAACATTAACTATCTCACTTTCCATCATTCTACAATCAGAGCAATTTTGTGTGAAGCTAAGTTATCCATGGCTTCGCTCCATGAAGTCCATCCCTTCGATTGTGCATAAATGTCTAAAGTTTTCATTTTGGCAATGATATCTTAACTATTCATCATATTGGATTTAATCTTGCATCAGCCCAAGGGAATTTTTCATTAGATTTCTTTTGGCCCAAACCTATGGAACCCATCAAGCCTCATTAGGATTTTTTTTCATATCATATAAAAATTTCAAGGCAAAGAAATTAGTTGTATTATCCCTTCAAAACATGCCTCAACCTATAAATGAAACACCTATCCTTGATGAAGCAATGATTGAACCAAAAGCACTTTCAAACACACAAGAACAACCTATAGACAAACCTCCTAAAATTTCCTACAAGAGACCATGAGATAACACAAACAATCCCATTGTCTCTCCTAGAGTCAAGAAAGGTTATGAAGCTAAAGAGAAAGTGGTTGAATGACCTAATATTATTTCTTTTATTCCTCCCAAGGAAGAGAAGGAACCTATGATTGACATACCCACTCTTACACAAACACAAATCAACAATAGGATGAGAAGGAATTGAAGTGCTAGAGAGTGTAGGCATAGGTGATGTGCTATTGCTCATAGATTACAAACTCAAGAAGACAAGAACGACATAGAAAATAAGAATCCAAACTTACCTAAAGCAAATCATTGTGATCCTATACCTTCATCAAAAAATAAACAAGAACATTACATGGACTTTGTTATTCGGCCTCCCATTGTGATAAATCTAGATGATGACATTGACATAGCAAAAATTGATGAACAAGTGCATGATGAGTTGAATACATTGTTTTCTTCTTCTATGAGCTTAAATGAAAATCTCCTAAGAAGAGTGTTGAACCTGGTGCTTCCCCTTGTTTGACACTTGCTCTCTTCCCTTTGGCTAGTTTTCTACCTTCCATTTATACTAACTGAGATTGGGATGCGGATGACCTACTTTAGGTTGACTTGCATGTGCCTTACTAGTATTTTTATTTTTAATGTTTTCTTTTTGTATGTGTTTAATGTGATCCCTTGTGTTGTTTCATTTGATGTATCTTTCTCTTTTTTTGCATTCCTCAGTTTGTATCTCTCATTCTTCTATACATTGTAATCATTTCATTTGTCTTTTGTTTTCATTATGTGGATGACGCAAGGCATCAAGACATTTAGGTCTCTTCCATGTTGACCCGAAAGGATTTTTCTTTGTTTTCGCTCTCTTTGTATCATTCTTCTAATTCTAAGTATTTGGGGAATGATGACAGTTCCATGCTCTATGACAACATTGTAGCACAAACATACTGAACCTAAATCCATAGATCCCTTATGTATTTTTGGGGGAAACCCTTCCTTCCTATTTCACGACATAGCTTAGTTTAGAAACAATGACTTGGCATAGCACTTTCTGAGGAAAGCTCTCATGTCTTAGGTAAAACACTTGGCTACTTTAAAGGAATTTCTCACAGTGATGTTGTAGCAACCGCTTTGAAGTGGTGACATACATTGATGACATCTTTTTGACAAAATTTTATGGCGTGCTTTTCTTTTATCCTATGACGTGTCCTCTTCTTGGTTGGTGTCATTGGGTTTGATGTTGTCCAAGAGTGTATGATCTACCATCATGGCATGACGTGAATGAGGCATCCCATGGGTAATGATCTAACACATTGACTTGTCCTCTCTTGGAGACATTAGGCAGAATGCTCCCTAAGAAGAAGACCTTTACATGTAAAAAGAAAAATCCCTTTTAACAAAATTTAACATTAGAAAAGCATTAAATTGTGGTTCCTTATCGAAGTTGTCAGGAGGATAACTTCGGTATGGTATGAGAGACTAATATGATACTCTCATTTTCCACTTCATTGGGATAACTCACCTAGCGGAAAAAATAAGTTTTCACTACCATAGAGTGAGAAGAATATATTATGGACAAATGGCCTTGTTCCACATCGCATTGGGATGGTTGTGATTGATCCTTTTGTTTTTCTTTATTGGCCTTTTATAGGGTATGGTTATGAATCTTTGTTATTGTTGCATACTTAAGTGTCTTGAATGTCTACTTTAGTGTGATTTTGAAATGGGGTCATTCTCTCACTAAATTTGGGGCATAATGTAGCAATATAAGAAGCATCCTTTTTCCTTACTTGATTTGGGAAATAATTGTCATTGAATTAATCTAATTTTTCCTAGGTTTAATGTTGTAATGTGTTGTAACACATTCACATTGATCTTGGGACATCTTTTAATGAAATGAATATAATGTGTACCCTATTTATGGTGTTGTAAAGTGTTGTAACACACTTTCACACTTTTCTAGGTTCCTCTTAATTAATTGTGGTTAATTGGTGTTAATTTTCCCCTTTAATTCAAATTTAAGCCTTATTTGTGACACATCTTGAAGATTTATCATGAAACCCATGATTCAATTTGAATAACATTTAATTGGGAAAAATCAAGGTCCTAGAAGTTGGTATTAGGACCCATTCACCCCAAGTGGAAAATGGGTCTTCCCTCTATAGGACCCCCTTTATTAGCATATTTCAAATGGGTTTTTAGTGTTATTTCATTCCTTAAAGGTTAGGTCTTGGAAAATATTGCTAGGACCCATTCACCCTAGGTGGTGAATGAGTCCTCCATTAATGAGGACCTCCTTTTTGAATTTCATTGTGGTAGGAATTTAATAATGTTTATCATTAGATCTGGTGTTAGCTTGAATTGTTTGAATTTTAGGGTAAATCTCCTATTTTAGTATAAATTAGGGGTTAATTCACATTGTTTCTCCTAACAAGACCTAGAAATTTTATGAAGCATTCTAGAAATTTCAAGAGAGAATTATAGAGCACTTCAAGAGAATTTTCAAAGATATTTCAAGGTAGGTTATCAAGTGTTTATTGCAGCAATTCAAGATCATATCATTATGACAAGGGTTTAGTGCAATCATGCATCTTGTTGAGCTAATATTGTAGCATTGATGATCTACTTGCAAGCATTGTTCACATCATATTGAAGGATCAAGATCTACATTCTTCATGGCTACTTCATGCTAGTTTTCAGATTTGCATTACAAGACATCTTATAAGGTATCTACATTGCATCATTTCATGTTTCATGCTTAAATTTCATTATCTCATCATCTGGTTTAGTTACCTACAAGGGGTTTGACCAAGGAAAACCAATATTCACTAACAATCAACAAGTTTTTCTTCCCTTGAATGTTTATTTATAGATTTACAGGTTGAAGATCAAGTGGAGAGAAAGTTTAGAGAAAAACTATCAAAGTTGTCCAGTTGCAAGATTGATCTTTATAGTGCAATAATGAAGAATTGAAGCTGAAAAAATTATTATAAGTTTTTGGGAGCTGACAATCAAGAATATGAGAGTGTAGACATCATGGAAAATAACCTAGATCTCAGTTTCAGAAACCCTAATAGGGAGCCATCCACCACAAAAGGTGAATGAATCCTTTGTGCCCAAAAAAATAGGTTTCTTGCAACAAAGTACACACTATTTTAAGCTCTAAAAACTTCCCTCATTAATGTTATAATAGTTAGGGTCAAATTTTGATCATTATTTGCATCTTTTGGACCTCATAATTGCATTAGTTGCATGTGTTTTGTGTGGGAAAACTAAGTGGTTCATCATTTTGTTGATTCATTTTCATGAACTTTATTTTTCACCTAATCACTTTCTAGTGCCCTTTTTTCTTTCTTCTCACAAAGTTATTTTCCGCATCATCAAGAACCTCCTCATTTGATTCCACAAGCTTCTCTAATTTTCTAGCCTTAAATATAGTCTTAACTTTTGTATTTCTTGGACCAAATTTTCACATTTAAAAAGTAGTTACGGAGCCATACAACTAATCTCTAGTATATATGTCCAAACCTTGAGATTCCTCAATAGTAGAAACTTTATGAATATAAAATTTAAGAAGAGTTATAAGAACTTTCTTTACCACTTCTTATTCTTTAAGTTTTCCACCATGACCTCTGATGGAATTGAAAACATTCCTCCACCTTCTGCATGTTGCTTGTAATTTTTTCATGTTCTTACATATGCAACTTCTCAAATAAGATCTTCAAGTTCTACATGGTAGCCTATTTGACCTTGTCATCTCCTTCATAAAGGATTTTTGACTTTACCCAAATTTCTCTAGTAGTTTTTAAATTGATAACTTTCACTAATTCAAAATTAGCAAGACCACTTAAGAGAGCATACCTTTCTTTACCATTGTTTTCATAGGCCTTGATCTCATCATCCATGCTCAGACCATTTGTAGGTATTGTAACATCATGAAAACAAGAAAGATCAAAGCAAACACATAATATGCAATAAACCCAGATGTAAACTAAGTTAAACAATAAAGAACAATGAAAATAGCTAAAATGTAAGCAAATAGAACCATCTTACTGAATATCTACACAATTCCATGCATGACCTCAATTTTCCTTCTCCATTTTGCCATTGTAGTATAATTTCCCTCATATTTCTAAGTCATAAGATTTTGGGAGGAGTAACAATGTTGAAGATAAATCCAATTTATAGAAAATAGGGTTTTTGAATGACAAACATAGATTAAAAGATAGAAGGATGATTAAGATTAAATGATTCGACATGCATTGATATTAGTGTCAGTAGTGATGTAATACCCCTCCTCTTACTGTTTGGATTTATTATTTTTCTATGTGTTCGTTTGCTACTTGTGACTATGATGGTATTGTTGTTGTTGATTTGGTTAGTTAGATGTTAGATGATGCTGTTATTTCATTATGGACATGATTATTTCATATGACATTATGGTTGGTTATATTAGTTGATTTTCAAAATTATGATATGATACAGTGATTTAATTAAATATGTTATGAGATGAATTGTTAGTTTATAAATGTTATTTTATCAGTTATATTATAATTGTTAGGATATATGTGATGAAGGACAGTGTAGCATCACTCATTTGCGAGTGCTCTGTTACGCTATGATTCCTTCTCACAATGCAATGCTTTAATTTTATATATATGTATGCACATGTACACAACTTCATTTGTATGCAAGTATTGCAGGTACAAGTCTCGATTCCACCTGCTTCGGCAGGACAGGGTGAGCTCCAATAGCCCAACGGTTAAATGTTGAAATAGAGGTGATGATGAAGTCATCTTGTCCCATGATGTCAAACCATCTTGTTTGATTGTTGTTGTTCATTTTTGTAATTGTCGTTATTTGTGTTTTGTGTTTTATGTTTTGTCGTATTTTATTAATGTGGGTATTTTATAAGTTGTGATTTAGTTAATTAAATGTGGATAATAATTGTTTATTTTAATGTTGATTTATTTGTATGAAAATATTTAAATGTTTTATTTAATTTTATAAGGTCATGTGTTTTATTAAATGATAATTAAAATATTAAATTGTGTGTTATTTATTTTAATTAATTATCTTATTGAGGATAATTATTAGAATAAATTATTTAAATTAAATAGATAATGTGATGTGCAAGTAAAGTGGTAAAAATAGAAATTAAAACAATAAAAAAAATAAAAGAATGAAAAAGTTGTGAGAATGAATAAGAATACAGATCTGATTAAAAAAGCTTGCTTTTAAAGAATTCTTTTCTTTTATTTTTGATTTTTAGAGTTTTGGAAGAAATGGACAATATCTTTTATTTTAATTAGGAATTTTGGGGAGTTTTTCACACACACAGAGGATTAGTGATACATAAGTTGCACAAATTATTGTTTATGTATTTTTTGAATATGGGAAAAATATTTGTTTCAATCCTTTGCTATATTTTGAGGAGAGTTCTAGAAAGGGATTGGGAATCTGCTACTGGTTATTCTGGAGAGTCTTCTGAACCAGGATCGGATTCGAGTTCGAGCACAGAATTTTGTAGAGGAGATTTCAAAGCAGGACGTTCGAGAAGCTCTTCGTGAACGCCATCAGGATCAAACAAGCGTCATCAGATTCTCAACTAAGCGCAAGACTCCAGGTCTTATCTACTTCTACTCTCATCTTCTGATTTATAGAAAATAGAAAAATAATTAGATTAGTTGGTGAAAGAAAAATAAAACCTTAGAAAAGAGAAATTTTTGAGAAGTGAAAACTACTGAAGAAATTAAAAAAAGAAAAAAAAAGATTGTCTATGAAAATTTGCTCAATAAATATTCTTTCAAATTGGCTTTGAGAAAATAATGTTGAATTTGTGAAAATAAACTATATGTTCTTAAATTGATTCGATTTGCTTGTTTTGAAAATATACATAGTTTTTCTTTGAGAATAATTTATTTTGGGAATTATAAAAATATATTCTTAATATATAAATATTTGTATAAGTTGTTTTTATTTTGTTCTTCTATCCTCTATACCTTTAACTATGAAATTTGTTCATCTGGGATATATATATATAAATATATTATATATATGTGTATATATATATATACAAATTTCGTATATATTTATATATACATATATAAATAAATTATTTTTTGTGCATTGTAATTGTTCAAAATTGTGGTTAAAATCGAATTTTGGCCGCCGTCGGAGTCTGTGCCTATGCAGGACAAAATTATATTGTTTTATGAAATAAAAATTTGTTTAAAAAAAAGGGGAATTTATAAAAGTAATTTTATAAAAAAATAAAATTGAAAGCAATTAAAGTTTTATGGGAAGGAAGAAGGGACGGCAGTGCCGTACCCTTCCTCCTACCCAATGGGGCCGTGGGGACTGCTGCGCAGTCCCATACGACAACCCCACTTGGTCCTTTATTTAATTTTTTTGAATTCATTTTTTTTTATATAGAATTTATATATATATAATATATATATATATATATGTATATTTATATATAAATAAATAAATAAATATATATATATATATATTATATATATTTATTTATTATTATTTTTGTTTGTTTTTATAATTATATATATATTTAAATATATATATATATATATAATTATTATATATAATAATATATATATATATATATATATATATATATATATATGGAAATAAAGAAATGTAATCTTCTTTTGAAATAAAATATTAATGATTTTTTTTTTTGTATAAGAAAATTTAATGTATTTTTAGATATTTATCGAATGTTCTTTGTTAAGAATTAAATATTTTGGTGTAGGATTATAAACTTGTTGTGTTCTTTATATCGATTCAAAATTGAAGTGTTTATGTAATTGAGTGAATCGTGTTCCTTAAACTATGAAATCGTGTGGTCTCGTTATTGTTTTCCATTTAAATGATTGTAAACTTTACTCGTCGATGTGGGAACCGTTGGTTGTTTGTGAAACCTTGTTCCAGAGGCTTGTTATTGTAGAATGGTATTCTCGGCTTGGTTATGCTATTGGAGTTATTGGTTTTATGTTTGGAAGGGTTGAACAGTTTTTGGGTTATGAGTTATTGCGAGAGGGTTAATGCCTCGCATGTTCTTGTTGTGGTATTATGCTTTTATGTTATAGTTCAACCCTTGCCTAGTTTTGATTTATGTTAGGGGTCATAGGGAGAGTGGCTCTTCATGGGCGCCGGCGCCTCGGAAGGAGGAAGAGCTCAGGGGAACCCACGTAAGAGTAGTTAAACAAGTGATAACCTAAAAATAGAATTTAGGGGGGGATGGGTAGTAAAACACACAAGATAATAAACATTGGATTCCTCGTCTATGCATTAGGGCTATCATAGACTAATGATAGACTGAGTAGGCGATGGTAGGAAAAGTCAGAATCTCATCTTCATGAGAGGTTATCGACTCCGCATGAGCTACCCTATGGTGCCGACACCTCAAGTAGGAGGAAGGGCTAGGGGATCCATAGATGGGTGTCGGCGCCTCAGTTGGAGGAAGAGCCAGGGGATCCCATGAGAGCTATGTGATGACACTCTCCACTTGACACCTGTTTGCCTTGTTTCTCGTTGCCTCTAGAATTGTGTACTGAATTGTTGTTTTAAATTTATATGGAATCATGTTCTTTTCATTGTTTCAAATTTATTTGGAATTGTATTTTGAATGTTGTATCAGTTCTTTTGGAAATGTATTTTGGAAGTTGGATGCTTAATGTGCTTCAGATTCTTGTGAAAATGATTTAGGAATGTTCTTTGGTTTTCTGTTCTATTGTTAATGTCTTGTTTATTTGTGGTGAGTTTCATAGCTTGTTCTTATTATGTGGACTCGTGAATGTTGTGGTTTATGTCATTGTAAACCTTGAGTTTGTATCTGTTATTATACTATGTTGTTCATGGAGTCAATTTGACAATCATGGTCGAGTTAACTTCCTTGCCACCTCTGAGCACGGGGGGTGAGTTATTCATAATTCACATGGTTGGGTGGAACGTGCTCCGCACCCATTGGGTTCCCCATCAACATCCTCTTCTTAGCATATCTGCAGTTGGAGCTGTACCAGTGTTTCCTTTGTATTTCAGATTTCATTGTTCTTGTATCAATCCCCATGTTGGGAAATTCAATGTAATTCATTTTTCAAGAGATTGTATTGTAACATTAAAACGATGATGTAATAGTTAGGATCATTTGTATCTTTATTAAGAGATTTATTATGGTTGTATTATGTGATGTTTATTATTCTTGTATCATGGTTATTGGATGTATCCTTATTCATGGTTATTATTATATATATGGTTATGTTGCAATCTTTATCTTTATTTCGTTTAGTTGTTGCGATGTAACCTCCCGTGCCCCAAAGAACTAAGTGTGTTAATGATATGTAATATGCTATGTGATTATGGTTAAATGTTATTACATGTTTAATTTAATTATTTTTAAAAAAAAATTATTTGCATGTGTGTGTGTTCTCTGGGGTTTGCACGACGGGTGTTACAAGTGATGTGAGCGATAAAGCATAAAAGGTGAAGATCAAGATTAAATAATGATTTAATCTTTAGTTGAAAGTATTTGAAAATTAGAAGAATAATGATTGCATGTAAAGATGGAGATTAGCATAGAAGAAATGGTCTATTCAAATGCACGAATAGATTAATTTATTAAATAAAGTTATTTAATTAATAAGTGTGTGCACACATAAGAATTAAAACTAGATAACTGACTGATTAAATCAGAAAGTCTCTTTCTTAAAAATAGACGAATATTAGATCAAGAGATAATGAACTAATTTAATTAAATCTCGAGTTAAGTGGTGAATGAATAATTAGATAAGTAAGCGATTATCCAAATATAAAAGAATATGCTAGGAATAATTCCTTTTATGAATTAAATGATTATTTTAATTTAACATTCAAAATTTGACGATTAAATTAAATAAATTAAGATTTATTTAATTGACTGAAGAAAAGATTTAAGAATAATTAAATAATTAAAGTGATTATTTAATTATAGTCAAAGGTGTGATAAAAATAAATTAAATAAGAATTTATTTACTTTCAGAAAGGGAATAAACTGAATTAGTGACATAATTAAATAATTAACATTTATTTAATTAATGAGGAGTGATGAAATGGTAAAATGAATTAATTAAATAATTAAAGTCATTTAATTAATAGAGGAATAAAGGTTAAAATGACTTAATTAAATAATTAAAGTTATTTAATTAATAGATGAAAAAGGACTTTATGAAATAATTAAATAATTAACATTATTTAATTATGACAATGAAGGTATGAATTATGAAGAAATTGAAGTTGCAGGCCTAGACCAATTTTTAGTGTTTGCATTTTTCCCCTAATTGATACAATGTCATTTTAGCATTGTGTCAAAGAAAATCAATCAAAACATGCCCCAATCATGCCCTAGTGTGAAATAGGTAAGGGAATGCCCCCTCGGGAAAAATGACAATTTTTTCAAAAAAATTGGAAATTGTCTCGATTAGTCAATTTGATGGCTAGAAGTTCGATGGTGGTGAAAGAAATCAGTGTTGGAGAAGTTTGATAGGTGAAAAGGTCATCAGAAGTTGGTAAAAAGTGCACCCAATACACAATGTTTGGAAAAATCCCTCTAAACACCCTAGGTATAAATAGAAATCAGGTGGATTTTTACTTCATTTGCACCCCTCAAGTTTGGAAATTGTAATTTTTGCTCTGTAGCTCTTTGCAAACATGTTGCCAGTTCCCTACATAGAGCACTATAGATATCAAATTCAGACCTCCAGATGGCTAGTAGATGTGGGACCCTTGGTATGTACTCTAAAACCATCTTTTTTATTTTATTTTTCATGCATTTTTAGGCACTTGATGTATAATTTTCAAATGCATCACTTTTGAATGACTGCATATGCATATGTGATCAACACATCTAATTGTAGAATGACACATATGCAAAATCACGTTTAGGGTGGTTTAGGCATTTAGATTAGATGATCACATTCGACATTTTATGGACCGAATTTGTATTCCTTCAACGCATGTGATTAGCACAGTAGTACATGTAGGTTTTTGCAGTGCATTTGTTATTTTCTACACATATGATTGTCTACTTGGTTGTTTGAAATTGCCCCGCATTTGTAAAAATGTGACACTTATGCCTAAATGATTGTGTATGGTTTGTATTTTGTTACATTTTCCTTATAGTAATTCATTTACATTATGATATGATGCATTTGAGGTTTTGAGACAAATTTGAAAATTGGAATGACACATGTGTAGTTTTGAAACACATTTGCTTTAAAGTGACACATTTGGCTGTCAATTTTTTTTTTCAAAATTTAAGTTATAAACGTTGCTTGTTTTTCTGATACAAGATATGAATTATGCCATTGCAGGTTGTTTTGGATCCAATTTACACAAGGGAGTCAAGGCCATTGACATTTGAGTTTCGAGATCAGTTGTGGAGTGGTGAGAAATAGTTCCTATGACACCTAGGTTTGCATCATGTTACTTTCATGCCCACTATTTGGGCAAATCGAGGTTTGTTGACTACGCTATATGATCATTGGCATTCTGAGACATCTTATTTTCATCTGCCTATTGGAGAGGCTTGTGTTACTTTAGAGGATGTTTATAGGATTTTGAGGTTGTCTATTAGGGGTGTGAGAGTCATGTATGATACCCATAAGGGTTTTAGTGAGATGTGTCGATATTATCTACATGATAATATTAGGCAGCCAAGCATAGATCATTATGAGATTAGATGGCATGTCTTGGCCAGTAGATATGATCATATAGATTGCTTGTTATGCACATTGATTTGGGGGATATTTTTGGCTGACCACTGAGGTCATGGATTTCCTATAGGATGGGGTGAGATGTTAGTTGGTATGTAGGAGAGACAGGTTGTGAATGCATGGGGCCCTTGTTTGCTTTCCATGTTATATTTTCAGTTGCATGATATAGCCTATAGAGAGGCACAATTGATGAGTTGTGGTACCACGTTGCTTATTGTATGGGTGTGGGAACACTTTGCTATATTATGCCCACCTGTTACAGCTAAGTTAGATGAGGGAGCTCCTTATGCCTTCTGATATGTAGGGGCTAATATCTAGTCACATGTAGGATATACCAGTTATTATAGACATGCTATTGATACCATGGTACAATTCATCTATAGGCCATACATGGATTGCGCTCAGTGCTCGAATGAGGATTGACACTTGCCCTACTACAGATAGACATAGCACTTGATTGGTAAGATATTTTATCATGTTCATATCATTGAGACATCTACTAGATAGGGTTTTGAGACAGTTTGGTGAGGTTCAAGATTAGCCAAGAGGTTGAGTAGAGTTTTCCTGATCTTCTAGGGAGGTTCCTTTGTGGGGAACAACGGTTCTTATTGTGACCGTCAAGGCTGATATTTATGCATTACAACCCGTTCAGTGGGGACAAAGAGGCATAGCAACTGATCTAGGGACAATATATGCATATGATACTTGGTGGGAGAGTCATAGGCTAGTGCCCTTTACCGATCCAGAGAAGGATGCACCTATGGAGAGGCGTGGGATAGGACCTCAGGGCAGACAGGGTGGTGGGAGAGGTAGAGGTTACGGTGGCATAGGTGGCAGAGGTAGGAGGGGTGGTGGCAATGATGGAAGAGGAGGAGGTGGGAGGGGTGGTAGTAGGGGTTGATGAAGTCGCAGAGGCCAAGGCCCACATTTTTCACCCATCCAAGAGGAGGAGGGAGAGGGTGAGGATGTGCCCATGCTAGAGGTTTACAGAGTAGAGGAGGATGTCAGTGGTGGGGCTAGTGGAGAGGAGCATGTAGCAGAGGAGGATGTCAGTGGGGAGCATGCTGAGGAGGAGGTTGTTGGGGGGGGAGGAGGAGATGGATTCTATTGGTATGCTTGTAGGATACTAGGATGATGAGGAGGAGGAGGAGGAGGAGATGGGAGATCAAGAGAGGGAGCTCCATGATAGGATTATGGAGGATTAGGATGATGATGTGGGAGATTGGCCATGGTAGGAGTAGTTTGGTCCTGTTGATTAGCGACTGATAGATCTACATGCAAGAGTAGATTCTCTGGAGGAGTAAATGAGGACATTGATAGTAGAGCGGGACTCACTTCTAATGGAGAGGGACAACACATATGTGGAAAGGGATCAGGCCATAGCTCGTAGACATGAGACCAAGCAAAGATTTATAGAGTTTACAGCTCTTTACACTGGGCCAACCACTTCTTTTTCTCATGAGTTAGTCAAAGTTGGTGATAGGGAGAGATCTTACAGGGAATTATATGAGTGAGAGGTTCCTCGAGAGAGACGGGCTCCGAGTTACTCATAGGCACACAATAGTAGGCCGCGAAGTAGGACACATAGCTAGACTCAGAGCATAAAGGGGGTTGTAGGACCTCACATATCAGGACCATATGATAGCTCCCATTCTACATAATGATCATTAGCATCTCGCCATCAGCCACCTCCACATTCTCCACATGGGAGTAGTGGGAGTTCCAGCTAGGGACATGTACTGATATTTATTTATAGACATTGTAATTTGATCATAGACCTTGCAGGCTTCATTTTGATAGATACATGATGACATTGTGATGTGACACTTTTTGAGCAATATATATGATTTTGGTGGTGATTTATATGATATACAGTTCTATTTATGATTTTGCAGTCTTCTATTTATGCATGTGTTCTATATGATATGCTATCGTCTATATGATATGCATATGTTATGGATGATGATGTATGCATTTAATTTTATGGTATATACATATGGATGTTATGTATGGATTCTATATTAATGATGTACATGTTATGGATGACAATGTATATATTTATGATTATGAGATGCAATGTGATATATGTATTTACAATGCCATGTGAATGTTATATAGTTTATGATGGTGCATGATTGTTATCCCATGGACTCCTAGATATGTTGGATGCCTATATTTTTTGTTTTTCAATTGAGGCATATATGTATGATATGTACATGATGTTTCTAACATGAATGCATATGCAGGATGCTTTATATTTTTGTGTGTCACAGAACTCCTTCATAATGAAAGAAAGAAGAAATGTTAGTGTCAAAATAAATGAATAATTAAAGACATGGGGGTATGTGCAAGATCGTTATGGAAAAAATAGGCCCTTAAGTGGCGAAAAATTCAGAAAAATCAGAGTTAGGCAACTTGATGTAAAAATTTGAATAATTTATCTATATTATTTCAAAAATATGTAAGAATAGAATCTATAGCAAATTGAATGTAGTTCTAAACTACTAGGTTTATTTTTTTTTTAAATCTAGTTAGTGAAATTTTGAAATTTCAGTGCAGTAGTACTTAAATTTCAAGTAAAAAATAAGAAGTAGGTGTTTTGTCTGACCACCCTAACCACAATAAAATGATAATATTTTTTTATAAGATTTTAAATTTAAGTAGAGGCCTCATGTCCCAATGCGATGCATATATTTTTTTTTCCAAGTAAATAATTAATTATGATTTTTTTATTACAACTTTTAAAAAATATAAAAACTCATATGTTTAGCCACCTTAACTTGGTCAAAACTTCATGAAATTCAATTTTTTTTAAAATCTTATAGCATGTGAAGCATAGAATACGACACATGTTTTGGATTCAAAAAATGTGATACCATTTGAAAGCTATAGATTATTTTCAATCAGCCTATCAATTAAGACTTTAGTCGTAATTCAAATGGAAAATGAATAATAATTATTTATTAAATTCAAAGTAAAGAATAATTTATATTGGTGAAAAGTTGAGAATCTCCTTTAAAAACCCTTTTCATTTCATCAATTTTGGGTAAAAAAAAGTCATCAGCCACATACCCTACACATACCCATTATATCGCCACATTTTGGCCCATCATGATCATGCACATACCCATGGATGTTAGTATTAGCAATATTTGATGTTTTTTTGAAACACAATAGGCCTTGCATTAAATCATCATTAGGAAGTAACTAATACAAATGGAGACAAAAACCATGCTATGAGATAGATCAAGGTGTGCAAGTTCATCCACTTGCTAAAACCAAAAGTCATAGACAAGGAGTGTCCTGACTCATACTAAAGGAAAAGTTTCCCCAATATTTTTTCCAAGACAAACCACAAACAACAAACAAAATAAAAGATAGGTCATGAGACAACATCGTTTCTTTAAATCCTTCATGGGACATCCTTGAGGAAACTAGTAACATGACTCCAAAATCAAAGCCAAAAAGACAATCAAAAAATAGTAGTCAAAGGAAAGAGAGTCCTGATACATCGTCGCATCTCTAAATCCTTCATGGGACATCCTCGAGAAAGCTAGTAACAAGACTCAAAGATCAAATAAAATGAAAAGATAAGATAAATAAGCCACAAAGTCAACAACTAATAAAAATATTTGCCAAAACTTGATTTGTTTGTTTAATTATTTTGATTGATAAGATGATTGATTGTTAAAGCCTAATTTTAGGAAGGACACATATCATATAAGATGTTGAGTCTGGTTTTGATTTTGTGACTATCTATATAAGGCATGACAAAATCCTGGTTTCAGAAAGACATGTATTGTATAAGACATTGAGTCTAATGTCGTTGATGCAATAACTTATGTAAGGATATGTTTATTGTTTGACAGTGTCTATGTTCAAGAAGGACTTGTTGTGCCCTTAGCACACACGCCCCGTTTGGAACGGGGACCCTCTTTTCTTTCGCCTTGTCGGGTCATTTTTATCGCCGCCTCATTTTGCGTGCCTCCCTTTTTTGATGTCTCGGATGGTTGATGTTGCTTTAAGGTCCCATCATAAATCGACCATGCCTCCCCTTTTTAATTTTGCTGCGTTCTAGCGCCTCGCGGAGTCCCTCTGGCAGTTTGGTCCTGCCAACGGCCTCGGGCCCGGCTGTTCGGGTTTCTCCTTCTGGGTTTCCCCGCTAGAATTGCCATTCCTGGCGACGTCCGCTCCACGTCCTTCCGGACCTTAGGGTCCGAACCCCCTCTTACTGTCTACAAAACTTGTTGAGATCTCCCTGCGGCATTTCGTTCTCCGGACCCCGAACCCCAGAGTTCTGTTTCCAGGGTTCCGTCTATGTTCCGCCGTCTGCGATGGTGGACTTCCTGCGGTGTCCTGCCCCCCAGGTCCCACCCACCGTTTCGCTGACCGAAGACTGCAGGGATACCTGTCTGTCGTGGGGCATTCCGGGCCCGACCGTCCAGAATTTCGTGTCTAGAATTTCGTGATGGTTTCGGCGTCCCTGACGACGGATCCCTGGCGGCATCCCGCCCTCTGGGCCCAGCTCGCTTCCCGCCGCCACTGATCAACAACATGAAACTCCAAACGGCCGTCGTGTTGTGCCTCCCTAGCCGCCAGGCCCCAGTGTTCCCCCTCGCCGTCGCCGACCTTTTCAAATCCACCAACTTTTTGCTGACCGTACCTACAATAAATGCGAACATTCATGGTGGTTAGGGGTATAAAATGCCCACTCCGACCAGTCATTTTCATTTCACAGGATTGTTGAGCGATTGGACAAACTGCTATTTGGAGCCCACCGTCCTCGACAACGTCATGATCATCGCCCTTAGCATCATTTCGTCGACTGTAGGTGGATCCCAGATCTCCCCGCTTGGCCTGTTTGAGGTAGGCCATCCATTTGCCCTCCCTGAGCTTTGTTTCGTGATTTCGAGGGATTTAATTGAATGAACAATTATTAGGAGGGCATAAAATGGTAAAACATGAAATTGCCCACTAAACCCATGTGCTAGAAAATTGACAAACCTCTTAGGAAGCCCTCCTCGCCGATTAAGAGTTTCTCCCTACCGCGGCTGTTCTTCGCACAGGGAAAACGTCCTCCTCGGGCCTGAGATCTGCCTTCGCCGTCAATTAATAAACTTTGAACACCTGCCGACAGCAACGTCACTCTCTGGGCCCGTCCCACCGAACTTCTCCGTCCAGATTTCCGCTTGTGTGCCGCCATTTGAAACTGCAAACTCCCCCCTGCCTCCCAGCTGCTAGATCCCGACGTGCTCCTCGCCGTGAAAAATTCAAAACTAAACATGCATCCTTCGGATCTCTCAGGCCCGGGACCCTGGGGTTCCCCAAGTTTTTTGTCGTCATCCACAGCGAGACTCGTCTGGCATCCTGCCCTGCGGACTCCGCCTTCGTTTCTGCTGTTGCTGGGTGATTTAAAATTGTTACATTGTTATCACCTCTAGGCTTCGGACGTCGGGTATCCCTACTCCCTTTTCTGTCGTCCCCACGGTGAACTCATCAATGTCGTTCGTGCTCCGGACCCCGCCCTCTGCACCGCAGTTAGCTTACCTTTTTGCGTCAGCGACCCTCGCGCCTCTTGAGCCCCAGTGTCTGGACTTCCGTTCTCGGAAGTCCGCCTCTCTCCCACGGACGGGGAAATTTCAACCCGTACGTCTGACCACCATTCATCATAGGATCTCGCTGAAACCATGAGCAGCCTTCTGGTCGCCGGGCTCTGTGGCCTGGGACCCCCACCCCTGGTCGCCGCTGTAAACAAGAAAATCCCTCTCGTCGTCCCAACCTCTAGACTCCGTGTTGCCGACTGCCATTGAACTCAAAGAAAAGACTCATAACGTCGGGCCCCAAACATCGAACTTCCCCTCCCGGACTTCCGTCCGACATTTGCCATCTCGAACGGTGAAGTTCAGTCACCTTCCTGGTGTCGCTGGCCCGAACCCTCATAAATGAAGTGAAAAGTGTCGGTCGTCCTTTGGCCCTCCAGGCCCCGGACCCCAGAGTTCCCTCTCCAGATTTCTGTCTGCTGTCTGCCACTCCAAACTGCTATCTCCCGACAGCTTTCTGGCCTGAGACTTCCGAACTCCCTTAAATCGATCCAAACAAACCCAAATCTGGAATCTAACTTCGACCCACATTCTAGATTTTGGTCATCTTCATCATGAGCCTCTCGAAATATTAAAATGTGACCAAAGAAGGTCTTTGGGGGCCTTCCATCATATTTTCCCTCCCAAAAAGTATTCCTACCAGGGAGGTCCAGCCCTCTGGGCCTGGATTGTCCAAATGCCTTTAATAAAAAATCATTAATGTCTTGAGATGAAAGTTCATGATATGCTTAAGTTGATTATTCGAAATAGATGTTATTTTCAAGATATTGACTAACATGAATTCTTTCGTGACCCATTTTGCTAACTTTTCCCTTGCTTGCAGAATATATGGAATTGAGTGCAGGAACTTTAGGGGCATCCGTCAAAGGGGATAAGGGGAAGAAGTCAGGAAGAACCCCTTGAGGGAAAGAGGATAAGCACTAGATGAAGTACCAATTCTTGGGCGAGCCGCTCCACTCAAAGGTCACTACAAACTAGAAAGAAATCACAGACACCAACATTGGCCAGGTGGATATCGATGAATTCACGTAGAGGGTCAGCGTCAACCTGACAACAAAGAATGCTAGATTGATAAGACAGAGTGGAATAGCTAAGGCTGCCGGTTTCCCTCCATCCCTCGTGGTGCTCGAGCTGGTCATGGCTTGTTGGGAAGCATACCAAACCGATACCAGAACAATTATTGATAAGGAGGGCAACATTCTCGCTGACATGTCGCCAGAGGGGATCACCAAGACCTTCCACATTCCCACATTCCAACAGATGGAGGTCCCCACATTAGAGGAATGCCAGGTAGCATGGGATGATAATCTGACTGGATGCAAGAAATCGATAAACCTACATTGGCTCAAGGAAAGACGGGGCAGTGCTGCGAAGGTTCCCCAGAAACTCTTCTATAGCGATTTCCACGAGGATTACCATGACCTGGTAACCATGTTGAGCAGGGTTATGAGCCTTCCTACGGTCCCCTACTTTCAGGAATGGATGGCCTATTTTATTGAGCAGATCCTACGTGGAAACAAGGATGTCACAACAAAGGTTTCATTCTATTAGGGAGGAATCATAAGCAACTGCTTCCATGAGCAGTTTGTCAACATGAAAAAAAGTTTCAAATTCTATATGACCTCCTACCTTGTCTACTCCTTGGCGGATCAAAGACAGTACAGCGGGTTGTTTGTGGCACCCGATCAGAGGCAGAAGCGAGGAGTCAAACCCTTTAACAAATATTCGCAGCTCTAGTACCACAACTTCAAAAGAGACTATTGCAGAGTGAACGATGTCTTCATTGGCCATATCATCAGGTTGTTTGCTGGAGACTTCGAGAGGAGGGTCTCCCACAACGCTAGAGCACTTCTGAAGCAATATTCCTTCCTCTATATCCAATATCTGAAGTTCATGTATATCCGGGCCCAGGGCTTCACTGAAAGGCCAAATAGGCTGCCCCGATACCCCAACGATAGAATCATCCTCTTGGAGATCTCTCGGCAACTTCAGAACCTACAGACAATTTTCAGTAACAAACATATAGCGGGGATCTCCTACCCCATGACCCTCGGCCAGGGCATGTACCGACTGCAGACGTCACAATGTATTGGTAACTCCAAGAAGGAGCTAAAGGAGTACCATTTCGACTTACACACTGCTTGCCCATGGATGGACTTGCATGGCCATGTCAGGAAGGTGCTGGGGTTAGCATATGCCTATCTCTATCACATTGAAGATTTCTAGGCCAACTACCAAGATGACAAAGAAGTGCGCGCAAGGCACTACATGTGCATGACTGTGCAGTTCTTAAGGAGGGTGCAGCCATTTCTGGTACCGGACAAAGTCAAGGAGGACGAGTCCACCTTCATGCATCTGAGGTACCCTGCGGTTGCCAACCTACCAATACCATCAATTGACTGGGATGAATAGGAGGTCGATGACCTGGACACCGTAACCCAGCCAATCTTAACTCATACCAGGGACTGCATCGATGGGCAGGTGGCTCATTTAAAGTGGCAACGAGTAGTCCTGACCTATGAGGGGCTCAAAAGCGAGCCAAGTGCCACAGAGGATGTTGCTGCCACCACTTCAACTGGCGGGACCTCAAAGTCTCCTCCGGTCACCAAGCTCAGGAAAAGAAAGGAAACAGAGACCGCACAGTCTCTAGACCTCAAGGCCTCTGCAAAGAAAGAAGCAGGAGGCTCATCCCCCAAAAAGGTCAAATAGGTAGAAGGTGCGGAAGAATTGCAACCTCCCTTGACTCTCTCTACCCCTCCTGTTGCACCACCCACCTCCCTGGCTATGGTCGCTGCATCCCCACCGGTAGTGGACATTTCTTTCCATCTTGCCCCTTTGCCTCCAGCCGAGTCGGTGATAATCATTGACTCCTCTTCTGGCATGACCACTCCCCCTTCTTCTGCTGCCATGTCACCAATCACATCGCTCCCTCTGCAACCATAACAGCGCCTCTTCCCACTGCCACTATGCCTGAGGCTCTTACAAGACACATGCAAAACCTTCCCCCTGAGCTCTCCCAAATCTTGATGGATCCAACTCTCCAAGTAGCCCTTGCCCAAGTCCTTGCAACTGCTCAACCTTCACAACCACCGACAGGGCCACCAGCTATGGAGGCCATAATGCTAATCTCAAAGGAGTTGGAGGAGTGAGAGTAGAAGGCCTCGAAGTCTATCGAGGAGGAGGTCGATGAGTATCATGAGCACCTAGAGTACGAACACCGTACCATCGATAGGGTGGTTTATGAGGAGGAAGAAATAGGCTCTTTTGAGAGTGGGGATGAGAACGACTCTGACGCTAAGGTAATCATTCAGACCTTTGATGATGACCTTGAGGAGGAAATGGCGCAACAACTGAAGGACAGTGGGGTGGAGATAGAAGGGTCACCACATGGTGAAGAAGGGCAACCACTAGAAGAACAACAGATAAAGGATTTAACCGAAGTTGAAGCCCATGTTGTCAGAAGCCCCAAGGCTAAGGGTACAGAAGAAAAGAAGGAAGGGGAAACAACAAGAGAAGAAAGTCCCATCCAGCAACTATCCACTAGGTTGCCTATAAAACACCTCGTATTTGTCCATGACTCCGATGAAGAGGAGGAAGATGCTGCCAAGGAGAAAGGAGAATCCCAAAAGGAAAAAGAGGCAGAAATCTTGCCCTTGACCAAGAAGGGCGAGGGTGGCCATGATTTGCCCAAAGGGAAATCAGCTCTACCCGAGTGGTTGGAGAAGTAACTCAAAGAAAAAAACCCTCTGCTGAAGGACCCAAGGGAAAGGCTAGAGGCCATCTTGGCTCGAGCCTAGATCACAACGAAGAAAGAGAAGAAGCCGAAGGTCCAATCCAAAGTAACCATGGATTCTTCTAGCTCCCGAGTAGCACAAATTGCAATGCACATGATTGGCCAGGCTGGGGTAAGTTATAACATCTCCACCATTGACTTGGGGACTGCAACCAGAGAGTAAAAGGTCGAGCACCTTTTAGAGTCAGTGGCTATAGTAGTGCACCTGATAAAATAGGATAAAATCTCAAAGGATGAACGTAAGGCATAGGTTGCAGCCTTAACGAATTATATATAGAAATGGTCCTTAGTGGACGACCTGCCTACTACATCCACGGCTGCACCTCAGCTGCTTTCTAAGGAACAGATCGACAAGATGGAGAGAAGAAAGAACTTGGAGAAGACCACAGAGGATTGGTTCTGACAAGTCTCATACGTTGGAAACATGGGAATTAGCCGGGCTTTGCGGATAGCCAACAAGTTCTTGGACCTAATGTAGTCTCTGGAGAGCACAAGAGGGCTTTGCACCAATTTCCTCGCAACTTACGACTCCACCTTTCTAAGGATTGAAGCTATCCTTCGGATGCCTAAAGCCATGTGGGAGGAGAAGCTTGTATTTAAGAAAGAAGATCACTGGCTGATGGATATATGGCGCCGAGACTTTGACAACCAGAAGGAGAGGTTGGAGCAAATCTTGAGCAGGGTGGATCCGAACATTGAGTGGATCAGGGAAATCCGGGCGGAATGTGCCCGATATCTTAAGCTAATGACAGACTATGATATGCCCAACGTGCAAATGGATCCAGAGAAGATAAAACCCTACTTCCAGGAGAAGATGAAGGATAGGGTGGCTGGAGATATCACAACGAAATTCCTAAGTTTTGCTGCCCGCGCCTTCAACCAATCAGAACTGTTCAGAGACCAAGGCTCAAAGTATGATGAAGATTGGAAAAGGCTGGAAGAAAATGCAAAGGAGTGGAGCTACCAGGTGCTGCGATGAGAAGTCATCGAAATAGATAAACTCCAGGAGGTTGTCCCCAAGTTCATCGAATACACAGCCTCCAAGGGACAGGAGGACAGCCCTGCTAAAGATGAAGAACTTTCTGAAGAGTAGCTAGAGAAAAAAAATAACAATTTTCTAAATGACAAAAAAACTACAGTGCAATCAGCAAGAAGACGAAATAGGGAAGAGACAAAAATGTAATTTTAAATTGTGATCTATTGGGGGGTAGGTGAAACCCTATTTTGTAATGAATCTTTGCCACACAATAAGAGTTAATCTTGGCCATTCATTAGACTTTTGGAAAACTATAAATAAGGCTCTCCTCTCATTTGCAAAGGGAGTTGAGTTGTTGTAAAGACATGTTGCAAAAATTTATAAGGAAAAGACATTGACTTGGTGTATTTTCTTGGTTTCTCTCATGTTGCTTGATTCAGTCTCCAATGTTAGATGTTTGACTTAGATTTTATTGTTGTTTTAGTTAGCTGTCTTCTTCCTTTGGGTAGAATTTAGAAATGATGTTGGGTTATTATGAAAATTCCTGCCATGTTGATGATTTCTTTGTCCATACTTTTTGTTGTTTACTGATGGTAGATAGCTGTGCAAAGTTAGCCTGGACTTGATTTCAAAGTTGCTCCAAACATTTATCTTTGATTCATGCATGTATGTGGTGGATGAAGGATAAAATATCTGCAGACCTTAGAAGATAGCACAATTTCAATGATACTGTGAAATCCCTGGTTAAGTGGGATATTGTTTTAAGAAATTGTCCATTGCAGGAACTCCATTGTCACTATTCATAGCTAGTTGCAGACTTAGGAACTTTTCTTCTTCCTCGCCTTTTTTTTTTTTAATGACTGACCTATGTCAAGGTTCATTGCACATTGTAAAGCCAAATCCAACGACAAATGGAGTCTAAGATTGCTGTTTGAACCTGCAGCCAATGCATAATAACTTTCCATCCTAAGAACTCCATTTAAAGATCCCACTTCCATGCTTTGTATCCTTGCTTTGCATTTCCTACGTAAGACCGTCTTATAATTCCAGCAAATCACATCAAACTACTGAGGTATCTATGCACTGTCATGACCTGACATCCGAGAGACCTTGGGATAGTGTTCTGCAATTTGATTGTGGAATATTGTCTTTTAAGAGAGGTAGTGCACCTACGCACTGCCTGTGTTGAGAGGTGCATAAAAAACACATCAACAGAATTGGCGCTAGAAGGCGGGCCACGGTGGAAATACCAAGTTAAGGGTTAAAAGTGAAGCTGGATCGAATCAGGTCACTCTCCCCGAAAATATTTCAAAGAGTTCTACGGTGAACGCCAAACAAGGGAGAATTTGAAAAATTGCAGCCTCCTACGAGGGAAAAGCGAGCTCAAGGAAGTAGTGTTGCCTCTTCCACCACCTCCATTCCACCCTCACCTTCATTTGGCTGGCTTTCATCTTCCACCCAACCACCTCAAACTGCATTTGCACCTCCTATCTCTGGCAGCCAGGGGATCGCTCCTCTCCCGACCCTTCCAGCCCAGGGTACAGTCCAGTCGACTGCAGCTCAAGTGCAGTCCCGGATTGCTGTTGTATTGCAAATACGGCCCCAAATTGCTGTCTCCCAACCGCAGGTACCACCTCTGCCACCCTCCATGGCTTGGTTAGCACATAACCCGTCGCCGATACATTTCGTTGCCTACAATGATATGCCCAAGAATCCGGAGGGCTTTTGTTCGAAGTTTCATCCGCGCGACCTACAAAGAACAGCTGAAGAGCATATCAAAATATTTGAGACAGCGATCACTGAAATGCAAGTTAACCACGAGGACGTTGCATGTCACATTTTTCTGCATTCATTGGGGGAAGAAGCCTTCTACTGGTACATCAACCTGCCAAGGGGGTCCATTACCTCATGGAATCTGATGAAGAATGCCTTCCTGCAGAAATACAAGATCCTCATCAGCCCTTCGGAGCTTTACCAATAGTTCATGTCTATCAGGAGGGAAGTCAACGAACCTATTGACTCATTCAACGACCACTTCCATTGGGCCTACACAAGGCTTCAGGACCCGTACCTCCATAATGATGCGGTGGCTCTCTCGGTCTATTATGCGGTGCTGGACAACCTCACATTGGCCTTGGTGAAAAGGATGCACCCACCGCTCACTACCCTAGTGACCGCCTATGCGGAGGCCATTGTCGCCAGTGCGGACTTGAGGCAGAATATCTCTGGCCCGCTACCTTCTTTGGGACCAGTAGCCCACCCAATGTAGATTCAGGGGCTTAATCAAGCATTTGCTCACCAAACCCCTCTTATGAACCAAGTACCTCAATTGCCTATGGTACCACATCCAGGACAACCATTGAATTATGCGCCTCCCGCACCTTCCTATTTGCAGCCTCAGTAGCAGTATAACTATTCCTAGGATGCTCCACAACAGCAAGCGTATTCCCAACAGCCCCAGACGCCATTGTACCTATCGGGAACGGATTTTCCTCCAGCCTATCAGAATCATCCGATGGCCCCACCCACTTTTCTCCAAAATCTGGCGCCGTCACCTGGAAGTGCGACTGAGAAAGACAAGTTAAAGGAATTGACGAAAATGATCAAGAAAATGTCCACAGAAATGACGCACCTAAAGAATCAGAATAACCAGTTGCAGGCCTCCCAGCATAACTTCTAGGCCAATCTCAAATGGGACAGCCGAGACAATAGGGACAGCAAGGATAATCGAGAAGTAGGCACTTCCTCGGGGCAGAATTATGAGAGGGGGAAAAACATTAATCAGAATGCAGAAAGGAGGCCTTCTCAGAGGTAGAATCGCACATGGAACACTAGGCCCAACAATGGTGGTGTCCCTACGCCTTTCGATCAACCGGAAAGCAACGAAAAAATGTCCAGCAGTGTATACCTTGCCGAGACAGCCTTGTGTGAATGGTGTCAAATTCACAAAACCAGTAGGCAATCCGAGTTGGATTGTCCCGAGTTCCAAACAGCTGCTGAAATATTCCAGGTGGAGGTACAGAACACAGTGGACAATTCCATCTGTAGGGACATCGTCCCATCCGAGCCATATGATTCCTCATGTCTTGTGGTTAATCAACCGCCATTCCCGCGGGGTGACCGCAACGAGCTCGAAGTCGAGCCTGCTCCGATTAAGGGTGAGGAGGAGCAAGAGTTAATTAATGAACAAACCTTGGCTCAGCTCTTTGATTCAGTAGATAATGGTCTGGTAGATGAAGAAGAACCATTTGTAAATGAGGTCCACATGTTCCATCAAAGGTCGACTCCTTACTTCCTTAAGAATAGACAGGCGGGTGGACCCTTTACAACTTCTACCCCACCAAACAATTTCGCCACTCCGCCTGATCTTAATGCCAGCAATAACCCTGGGCTTCCTCACATACCTACCCAATACCTCAACAAGAACGGATCTCAAAATCAGTCACAAAATCAGCCTCAAGGCCAATCCCAGAATCTGCCTAGTCAAACAAAGGCCCAACCTCCTAGTTCTGCCATAGGCCAAGCTTTTAGTTCAGAAATTGAACAAATGGGTGAATATGTGGCAAAAGAGTTTAGGAAGGTAAAAATTAGCTTATCAGCCTTCAAATTACTCAAAGTCCCTGCTGTAAGGCATGCATTCTTTAGGGTTCTTAATGTGACTCCATCTTCTAGTACAACATAAGAGACACCAGCTAAGAGGGTTACCTTTGAAGAGCCTAGGAAAGAACAGGAGATACAGGATAATGCCGGGAAAAGAAAGGATGTTCCCGTAAATTAGTCGGCAAGTAAACAAATTGAAAAGGAGTCAGAAAGGGCTAATAGGCAGCTTTCTAAGGACCAGTTGTTTAGGCAGACTAGGGATATGGGCAATGAAAAGAACAAAGGTCAGATAGCTCACATGGACACGCCTACGAGCATCTTCCAGGGGAAACCGGAAACTCCCCCTTTCCTGACCACCATTAGGGTCTTTGGGAAGAACTTGCATAACTGTGTTTGATTTAGGAGCATCCGCCAATGTCATGCCTTTGGCAGTATGCAAGGCTCTTGGCATCACCCCCACACCTTCAAAGAGGAAGGCGACCCAGCTAGACAAAACAGAGATCAACATTGTGGGTGAAATAAACCGTATCCCCATGCAGATTGCTATAGACCCACGGATACAATAGGTCATTGATATTTAAGTGGCTGACATTCCCGATGCATATGGAATCATCTTGGAAAGGGAATTCACCAAGGCACTAAATGGGTACATCACTACAGACCTATCTCACATGTGGCTACCGTGGAAGGGGCTGCCAAATCAAATCCGTATCGACCGTGAACCCCGTATGAAGTACATGATCACAGAGTACAATAATATCAACGAGGTGTTGTTTGCCGAGACCGACTTGGGGAATTACCACCCTTTCGCCTACCAAAATGAGGTCGAGCTTCAGGAAGAATGTGCGAATGAAGTGTTACTAGTGTTGTGTAGTCCTTCGACCGATTCTACACGAATGCCCCCAGACACAGAAGTGTTGATAAAAGCCGATGATGAACCTGATAAGGATGACAACTAGGGATTACTCAATGGCTTCCAAGAATTCATGGGAAAATGCGCAAGGGATCAGCTCAGCCTAGGGGCCCGAATGAATTTATAGGATCTCTTGTTGCCAAACTGGTGCAGGGTTCACAATGTTGCACACTCCGAGTTTGATTGTTGCTTGTGTCAAGCAGTAGTGGCGCATGTTAGAAAATTAGCTGCTCCCCAGATAGAAACGCTAAAGGAGGTACCAGCAGAACTACCTGTCGATCAATACATCGAACCAAAAAATTCCCCTAAGGTCACAGGGCCAGCCATCCAGCTAAAAGGGAACAGAAGCTCAATCAGACATGAAGAAAAAGAACCCTCCGCATGTTGGATGCTTTGATTTGATGGATCAAAGTCCAGGCAGGGAGCTGGAGCTGGGTTCGAACTCATTAGCCCAACGGGTAAGACATTTCTAGCTGCCCACATATTGTAGTTCTATTGCACCAACAACGTAGCGGAATACGAGGCCTTAGTCCTTGGCCTTCTCATGGCCTTGAAGAAAAATGTAAAAATGCTGCAAGGTTTCGGCGATTCTGAGCTCATGGTTAAACAGGTCAAGAAGTTACATTCTTGTCATGACCGAAGAATTACAAACTATATGCATAGGGTTTGGGATCTCTTGGAGGGCTTAGATGCGTTCAATATACAATTGATCCCTCATGCTCAGAATCGTACAGCTGATGCCTTGGCTCAAGCCGCCAGCACTTTACAACCCCTCTCTCTATCTGGGCTTAAGAAATTCACTGTTGAGCTAACATCTACACCATCGGTCCTAGATAATGTTACCCACTTGCAAGTCTTTAATGATGACAAGCATATCCTTCAATTCATCACAAGTTCTGATGTCTTCGCAGCTCAAATAATTGATGAAGCTGATCCATAGGAAGCCGAACTAGACATAGAGGGGGTTATTAACCTCAAAACTAATATGATCCCTAGGGGTATGGTTCAGTTGGAATGCATATTTGACTTGGACCAGATCAGAGATTAGAATCAGTAAACAAAAAAGGAGGCCATAAGCAACCAGTGTGATGCCCACAACCTTGGGACAGCCGAGGAGATTAGCAATGTTTTTATCGGCAAGGTGTGCACACTAGAGGAAATGAGAGGAATCACTGATGCATTGTGAAGGTACCATGATGTGGTGGCATGGAGCTATAAAGATCTAAAAAATTATGACACTTCTGTCATTACACACACCATCCCTCTCAAGATGGAAGTCAGGCCATTCCACCAATGGCAACGCCCTATCAATGCCTTACTGGAACCTGTCGTTTACAAAGAGGTACAAAAATTGCTCTCAGCAAGAATCATTTTTTCAGTCAGGCATTCCACATGGGTGGCCAACTTGGTCCCGGTTAGAAAAAAGAATGGGGAGATTAGATTGTGTGTAGATTTCCGCAATCTGAACCGCGCCTCGGAGAAAGACAACTATCCAGTACCTTCATTAGATAAGGTGCTGCAGATCGTCAACGGCTCCCAGATGATGTCTTTCCTCGACGGATACTCCAAGTATAACCAAGTAATGGTACAATATGAGGATCATCACAAGACGACATTCACCACTAAATGGGGAATGTTCGCATACAGGAGAATTCCTTTTGGACTCATCAACGCTAGCGCCACGTTCCAATGTGCCATGGATATCGCCTTCAACGATCTAATTGGCAAGCGCATAATCATCTACATAGATGATTTGACCGTATTCTCTAAAGGGCGGGGCGATCACGTCTCCGATTTATGCAAGATATTTCAGCGATGTAGGGAGTTTGGGGTTTCCCTTAACCCCAAGAAGTGTATTTTTGGAGTGACTGAAAGCAGATTACTCGGGGATATCATCTCAGAACAGGGGATCTCCATAGACCCCGAACGTATTGAGTCCCTACTCAAAATCCCGCCTCCAGGAAGCAAGAAAGAATTAAAGTCTTTCTTTGGAAAGATCAACTTCGTCTGAAAATTCATCACAGGTTTCGCAGAAATCATTAAACCTCTTAATGCCATGCTGAAACAAGACGCCAAAGTTGAATGGACGTCTAATGCCAAACAATCCTTCCAAGAAATCAAATGGGCCATCGCTGAGGCACCTGTGTTAGTTAGCCCGGATTATCTGAAGCCTTTCTACATCTACTCATTTGACTCAGAGCATTCATGTGCTAGCATGTTAACCCAGAAGGACAATGAAGGAAACGAGCATCCGATCACCTTTATGAGTGCTCCTCTCAAGGATGCTGAATTGCGAGACCACAACATTGAAAAGCAGACATATGCTCTCGTCAGAGGGGTGAAGAATTTTAGACACTATATTCTACACAATAAGGTGTTTGCCATTGTCCCCGACCCAATAGTAAAAATGCTGCTCATGCAAAATGAATTGGGCGAACGAAGAGCTAAATGGGTCACCCTGCTCTAAGAATATGACATGGAGATTCAACCGATGAAACTGGTGAGAGGACAGGCACTCACCCGCACAATTGCTGAAACAGTAGCAGAAGCTGGACTTGAACTCACTGTGCAACAGTACCAGCTTGAGGATGTCTCCCCGGGAGAGTGGTACTAGAATGTTGTTTACTATCTGCTGAACCATAAGTGTTTTCCTCACCTGCAAGGAGTCCAAAAGCAGGCCCTGAGATTGAAGAGCAATGGCTACATGTTGAAGGGTTTCATTCTCTACAAAAAGAATCATAAAGACATTTATTTAAGATGCCTCGACAAGGAAGAAGCAGATCGAGTCTTGAAAGAGTTCCACAACAAATTTGGCATAGGCCACTGCTCTGGTTCTTCCATAGCACATCAAATATTGAGAGCAGGGTATTATTGGCCAACTGTCTTCAAGGATGACCATTGCCATATTCGTTCATGTCCCACATGTCAGACCGCTGCCACCAGGGAAAAGAATGTTGCTGTCCCACTGCAGCCTGTGTTGGAGGTAAGGCCGTTTGCGCAATGGGGTCTCGACTTCATCGGTCTGGTAAGCCCTCCATCGTCTGCAGGACACAGGTACATTCTTACCACTACTGATTACTGTACTAGGTGGATGGAAGCAATAGTATGTAAGCAATGCACAACTGAAGTAGTTCCTAATTTCTTAGAAAGTTTCATTTTGAATCGCTTTGGTTGTCCATATGCTTTGGTATGTGATAATGGACCTGCATTTGCTTCATTGAAATTTACTAGTTGGGCCTTTGACTATGGAATTGCCCTTAAATTCTCTTCTAATTACTACCCTCAGGGAAACGGCCTTTCCGAGTCCACGAATAAAAACCTGATTACTGTGATCAAAAAACTGCTAGATAGGAATCTCAAGGACTGGCATACCCAGCTCCACTTCGCCCTTTGGGCTGATGCACTTGCCACAAGGCTGGCCTTGGAAATTCCTTGTTCCACCTTGTTTATGGCCTAGAACCTATATTCCCCATCCATCTGAAGATTTCTACTCTTCAGTTCATCAACGATTTTTATGAGAGAGGAGATCGTAGGGAAGCTCGGCTAGCTGAGCTCTTGCATTTAGAGGAAGTCTGAAACTGTGCAATAAAAAATTTCATCAAACATCAGGGCGTAGTTAAGAGATGGTTCGACCGCCGAGCCAAGATCAAGGCCTTTAGAATTGCCAATTTGGTCCTGTATTTGGACAAGGCCCACGAAAAGAAAGGGGGACACAACAAATTCGACAAGCTCTAGCTTGGCCCCTTTCAAATAGCTGAGATTTTGAGAGATAATGCCTTCTGCCTGAAGACCTTAACTGGTGAGAACGTCTTGTTTCCAGTCAACGGGCAGCACCTGAAGCATTACTTCCAGGCTTGAGCTCGTTCGAGCTCATCGTTGTAAATACTTGTACATAGGTTAGGGTAGTTTGTTTTCTGGCTTGCTTGCATTTTGTTTGCGTCACTCTTTTGTTTTCCCCCTCCCGGCTATTTTATTTTGAAAGTTGTTTCCCGCTCCTTTGCGGTGGCCGTGCTTGCTCGACAAACGGTTCACTTTGCTGTCCGTCCTTTGTGTTCTCCGGCTAAACATTCACTCTCGATTATCAGTCTTTGAAAGCTGCTTGTGAATGATTTCCTTGCTTGAATTCTGCTTAGAACTTGACCCTTGACTAGATCTTCTTACAGACATCTCAGATCTCACACAAAACACATAATAATAATTCCTAAAGGACTGTGCTACGGTTGTTATGACACCCTAGTGAGTGAAAAATCTCAAGTTTTCTCCAGTGACCACTGCAGTCTCAAACCCATTGTAGGCTTCAATGCTTACCCGGTCGAACTAAATGATAAAAGAGAAGTGAAATATGAAAGCAAAAGAGAAAAATGAATTCTGAAAAAAGGAAATAAATGACTGTATGGGTGTTCAGATAACTCTACCAAGGCTATGGACACCTGGCTGGTAGTAGAGCAATATCCATAAGATTGCAGCAACAACCCCGTCGGGGCTATGGATGCCTGACTGGCAGTGGGGCAATGTCTAGGTTACTTTTGGTGTTAGACGATTTATGTAGCTCGCTTAGTTGAATTGGTAACCCTGGTCACTATCCTGAGGAAATGAATGAACTCACTACACACACTTCTGAGATGTCCTGCAAGCTAACCCAGTTAAGGATCTTGTTCTCCCGGATTAATCTTTGGAAGCCACTCTTGGTCTGCAAAACTAGAGATTCTGGGTCCTGAATGAATTTTTATCTTTAGAACGCTCGAGAGCGTTCTCCAGTGGAGTCGCCATTTCTTGTGCCCTTAGCACACACACCCCATTCGGAATGGGGACCCTCTTTTCTTTCACCTTGTCGGGTCATTTTTGTCACCGCCTTGTTTTGCGTGCCTCCCTTTTTTGATGTCTTGGATGGTCGATGTTGCTTTAAGGTCCCATCATAAATCAACCATGCCTCCCCTTTTTAATTTTGATGTGTTCTAGTGCCTTGCAAAGTCCCTCTGGCAGTTTGGTCCTGCCAACGGCCTCGGGCCCTGCTGGGCCCGACCGTTCAGGTTTTTACTTCTGGATTTCCTCGCTGGAATTGTCATTCCCGGCAGCGTTCGCTCTGCGTCCTTCTGGACCTCGGGGTTCGAACCCCCTCTTGCTATCTGCAGAACTTGTTGAAATCTCCCTGCGGCATTTCATTCATCGGAGCCCAAACCCGGAGTTCTGTTTCCGGGGTTCCGTCTATGTTCCGCCGTCCGCGACAACAGACTTCCTGCGGCGTCCCGCCCCATGGGTCTCGCCCACCGTTTCACTGACCGAATACTGCGGGGATACCTGTCTCCCATGGGGCATTCCGGGCCCGACTGTCCGGAATTCTGTGATGGTTCCACCGTCCCTGACGACGGATCCCTGGCGGCATCTCGCCCTCCGAGCCCCGACCCACTTCCCACCGCCGCCGATCAACCAACATGAAACTCCAAATGGCCACCGTGTTGCGCCTCCCTTGTCGTTGGGCCCCGGTGTTCCCTCCGCCGTCGCCCACCTTTTCGAATCCACCAACTTTTTGCCAACCGTACCTGCAGTAAATGTGAACATTCATGGCGGTTAGGGGTATAAAATGCCCACTCCGACCGGTCATTTTCATTTCACATGATTGGTGAGCGATTGGACAAACTGTTGTTTGGAGCCCACCGTCTTCGACAACGTCACGATCATCACCCTCAGCATCATTTCGTCGACCGTAGGTGGATCCCACATCTCCCCGCTTGGCGTGTTTGAGGTAGGCCATCCGTTTGCCCTCCCTGAGCTTTGTTTCATGATTTTGAGGGATTTAATTGAATGAACAATCATTAGGAGGGCATAAAATGGTAAAACATGAAATTGCGCACTAAACCCATGTGCTAGAAAATTGACAAACCTCTTAGGAAGCCCTCCTCGCCGATTCAGAGTTTCTCCCTGCCATGGCTATTCTTCGTGTAGGGAAAACGTCATCGGGCCCGAGACCCGCCTTCGCCGTCAGTTCATAAACTTTGAACACCTCCCAACGGCAACATCACTCTCCGGGCCCGTCCCATCAGACTTCTCCGTCTGGATTTCCACTTGTGTGCCGCCATTTGAAACTGCAAACTCCCCCTGCCTCCCGGCTGTCGGATCCCGACGTGCTCCTTGCCCTGAAAACTTCAAAACTAAACATGCATCCTCCGGATCTCTCAAGCCCGGGACCCCGGGGTTCCTTGGGTGTTTTGCCGTCGTCCACGGTGGGACTCGTCCGGCGTCCCGCCCTGCGGACTCTGCCTTCATTTCCACTGTTGCCGGGTGATTTAAAGTTGTTACATCGTTATCACCTCTGGGCTTCGGACGTCGGGTATCCCTGCTCCCTTTTCCGCCATCACCACGGCGAACTCATCAATGCCATATGTGCTTCGGACCCCGCCCTCTACCTCGCAGTTGGGTTACCTTTTCGTGTCGGTGACCCTCGTGCCTCTCGGGCCCCGGTGTCCGGACTTCCGTTCTCAGAAGTCCGCCTCTCTCCCGCCAAAAGGGAAATTTCACCCCATCCGTCTGACCACTGGACCCCGGGCCGCCGTTCACCATAGGATCTTGCTGAAACCCTGAGCAGTCTTCTGCTCGCCGAGCTCTGTGGCCTGGGACCCCCGCCCTCGGTCGTTGCTATAAACAAGAAAATCCCTCTCGTCGTCCTAACCTCCGGACTCCGTGCTGCCGACCACCGTTGAACTCAAAGAAAAGACTCATAACGCTAGGCCCCAAACGCCGAAATTCCCCTCTCAAACTTCCATCCGACGTTTTTCGTCCCGAACGACGAAGTTCGGTCGCCTTCCTGGTGTCGCCGACCCGAATCCTCAGAAATGAAGTGAAAAGTGTCGGTCGCCCTTTGGCCCTCCGGGCCCCGGACCCCAGACTTCCCTCTCCAGATTTCTGTCTGCTGTCTACCACTCCAAGCTGCTATCTCCCGATAGCTTTCTGGCCTGAGACTTCTGAACTCCCTTAAATCGATCCAAACGAACCCAAATCTGGAATCTAACTTCAACCCACATCCTGGATTTTGGTCCTCTTCATCATGAGCCTCTCGAAATATTAAAATGTGACCAAAGAAGGTCTCCGGGGGCCTTCCGCCGTGTTTTCCCTCCCAAACAACATTCCTGCCAGGGAAGTCCGACCCTCTAGGCCCGGATTGTCGAAATGCCTTTAATAAAAAATTATTAATGTATTGAGATGAAAGTTCATGATATGCTTAAGTTGATTATTCAAAATAGATGTTATTTTCAAGATATTAACTAACATGAATGCTTTCGTGACCCATTTTGCTAACTTTTCCCTTGCTTGCAGAATATATGGAATCGGGTGCAGGAACTTCAGGGGCATCCGTCGAAGGGGACAAGGGGAAGAAGTTAGGAAGAACCCCTCGAAGGAAAGAGGACAAGCACCAGATGAAGTACCAATTCCAGGGCGAGCCGCTCCACTCAAAGGTCACTACAAACTGGAAGGAAATCATGGACACCAACATTGGCCAGGTGGATATCGATGAATTCATGCAGAGGGTCAGGGTCAACCCGACAACAAAGAATGCCAGATTGATAAGGCAGAGTGGAATAGCTAAGGCTGTCGGTTTCCCTCCATCCCTCGTGGTGCCCGAGCTGGTCATTACTTGTCGGGAAGCATACCAAACCGATACCAGAACAATTGTTGATAAGGAGGGCAACATTCTCGCTGGCATGTCGCCAGAGGGGATCACCAAGACCTTCCACATTCCCACATTCCAACAGATGGAGGTCCCCACATTAGAGGAATGTCAGGTGGCATGGGATGATAATACGACTGGATACAAGAAATCGATAAACCTACATTGGCTCTAGGAAAGACGGGGCAACGCTGTGAAGGTTCCCCAGGAACTCTTCCGTAGCGATTTCCACGAGGATTACCATGACCTGGTAACCATGATGAGCAGGGTTATGGGCCTTCCTACGGTCACCTACTTTCAGGAATGGATGGCCTATTTTATTGAGAAGATCCTATGTGGAAACGAGGACGTCACAACAAAGGTTTCATTCTATTGGGGAGGAATCATAAGCAACTGCTTCCATGAGCAGTTTGTCAATGTGAAAAAAAGTTCTAAATTCTATATGACCTCCTACCTTGTGTACTCCTTGGCGGATCAAAGACAGTACAACAAGTTGTTTGTGGCACCTGATCAGGGGCAGAAGCGAGGACTCAAACCCTTTGACAAATATTCGCAGCTCTAGTACTACAACTTCAAAAGAGACTACTGTAGAGTGAATGACGCCTTCTTTGGCGATATCATCAGGTTGATTATCGGAGACTTCGAGAGGAGGGTCTCCCATAGCGCCAGAGCACTTCTGAAGCAATATGCCTTCCTTTATATCCAATATCCGAAGTTCATGTATATCCGGGCTCAGGGCTTCACTGAAAGGCCAAATAGGTTGCCCCGATACCCCAATGACAGAATCATCCTCCTGGAGCTCTCTCGGCAATTTCAGCACCTTCATGCAATTTTCAGCAACAAACATATAGTGGGGATCTCCTACCCCATGACCCTTGGCCAGGGCATGTACCGACTGCAGACGTCACAATGTGCTGGTAACTCTGAGAAGGAGCTAAAGGAGTACCATTTCGACTTACACACTGCTCGCCCATGGATGGACCCGCATGGCCATGTTAGGAAGGCGCTGGGGTTAGCATATGCCCATCTCCATCACATTGAAGATTTCTGGGCCGAATGCCAAGATGATAAAGAAGTGCGTGTAAGGCACTACGTGCGCATGACTATGCAGTTCTTAAGGAGGGTGCAGCCATTTCCTGTACCGAACCAAGTCGAGGAGGACGAGTCCACCATCATGCATCTGAGGTACCCTGCGGTTGCCAACCTTCCAATACCATCGATTGACTGGGATGAACAGGAGATCGATGACCTGGACACCATAACCCAGCAAATCTTAACTCGTACTAAGGAGTGGATCGATGGGCAGGTGGATCATTTAAAGTGGCAAGGAGTAGTCCTGACCTATGAGGGGCTCAAAAGCGATCCAAGTGCCACAGAGGATGTTGCTGCCACCATGTCAACTGGCAGGACCTCCAAGTCTCCTTCGATCACCAGGCTCAGGAAAAGAAAGGAAACAGAGACTGCGCAATCTCCAGACCTCAAAGTCTCCACAAAGAAAGAAGCAGGAGGCTCGTCCCCCAAAAGGCTCAAATAGGCAGAAGGTGTGGAAGAATTGCAGCCTCCCTTGGCTCTCCCTACCCCTCCTGTTGCACCACCCACCTCCCTGGCTATGGTCGCTACATCCCCGCCGGCAATGGACATTTCTGTCTATCTTGCCCCTTTGCCTCCAGTCGAGTCGGTGATAATCATTGACTCCTCTTCTAGCATGACCACTCCCCCTTCTTCTGCTGCCATGTCGCCAATCACATCGCTCCCTCTGACAACCATAACAGCGCCTCTTCCCACTGCCACTATGCCCAAGGCTCTTACAAGACACATGCAAAACCTTCCCCCTGAGCTCTCCCAAATCTTGATGGATCCAACTCTCCAAGCAGCCCTTGCTCAAGTCCTTGCAACTGCTCAACCTTCACAACCACTGACAGGGCCACCAGCTATGGAGGTCACAATGCTAATCTCAAAGGTGTTGGAGGAGCGAGAGCAGGAGGCCTCGAAGTCTATCGAGGAGGAGGCCGGTGAGTATCATGAGCACCTAGAGTACGAACACCGAACCATCAATAGGGTGGTTTATGAGGAGGAAGAAACATGCTCTTTTGAGAGTGGGGATGAGGAGGACGACTCTGACGCTAAGGTAATCATTTAGACGTTTGATGATGACCTTGAGGAGGAAATGGCGCAACAACTGAAGGACAGTGGGGTGGAGATAGAAGGGTCACCACATGGTGAAGAAGGGCAACCACCAGAAGAATAGCAGATAAAGGATTTAACCGAAGCTGAAGCCCATGTTGTCAAAAGCCCCGAGGCTAAGGGAACAGAAGAAAAGAAGGAAGGGGAAATAGCAAGAGAAGAAAGTCCCATCTAGCAACTATCCACCAGGCTGCCTGTCAAACACCTCGTATTTGTCCATGACTCTGATGAAGAGGAGGAAGATGCTGCCAAGGAGAAAGGAGAATCCCAAAAGGAAAAAGAGGTAGAAATCTTGCCCTTGACCGAGAAGGGCGAGGGTGGCCATGATTCACCCAAAGGGAAATCTGTCGTGCCCGAGTGGTTGGAGAAGCAACTCGAAGAAAAGACCCCTGTGCTGAAGGACCCAAGGGCGAGGCTAGAGGCCATCTTGGCTCGAGCCCAGATCACAACGAAGAAAGAGAAGAAGCCCAAGGTTGATCCAAAGTAACCATGGATGCTTCTAGCTTCCGAGCAGCACAAATTGCAATGCCCACGATTGTCCAGGCTTGGGTAAGTTATAACATCTCCACAGTTAACTTGGAGACTACAACCAGAGAACAAAAGGTCGAGCACCTTGAGGAGTCAGTGGCTACAGTAGTGCACCTGATAAAGCAGGATAAAATCTCAAAGGATGAACTCAAGGCACAGGTTGCAGCCTTAACGGATTATATACAGCAATGGTCCTTAGTGGACGACCTGCCTACTACATCCACGGCTGCACCTCAGCTGCTTTCCAAGGAATACATCGACAAGATGGAGAGAAGAAAGAACTTAGAGAAGACCATAGAAGATTGGTTCTGACAAGTCTCATACGTCAGAAACATGGGAATTAGCCGGGCTGTGTGGACAGCCAACAAGTTCTTGGACCTAATGCAGTCTTTGGAGAGCACAAGAGGGCTCTGCACCAATTTCCCCGCAACTTACGACTCCACCTTTCCAAGGATTGAAGCTATCCTTCAGATGCCTAAAGCCATGTGGGAGGAGAAGCTTGCGTTTAAGAAAGAAGATCACTGGCTGATGGATATATGGCGTCGAGACTTCGACAACCGGAAGGAGAGGTTGGAGAAAATCTTGAGTAGGGTGGATCCAGACATTGAGTGGATTAGGAAAATTCGGGCAGAATGTGCCCGATATCTTAAGCTAATGACGGACTATGATATGCCCACTATGCAAATGGATCTAGAGAAGATAAAACCCTACTTCTAGGAGAAGATGAAGGACGGGGTGGCTGGAGATATCACAACAGAATTCCTAAGTTTTGCTGCCCGCGCCTTCGACCAATCAAAACTGTTTAGAGACCAAGGCTCAAAGTATGATGAAGATTGGAAAAGGTTGGAAGAAAATGAAAAGGAGTGGACCTACCAGGCACTGTGATGCAAAGTCATCGAAATAGACAAACTCCAGGAGGTCTTCCTCAAGTTCATCGAATACACATCCTCCAAGGGACATGAGGACAGCCCTGCTAAAGATGAAGAACTTTCTGAGGAGTAGCTACAGCAAAAAAACAACAATTTTCTAAATGACAAAAAAACTACAGTGCCATCAACAAGAAGACGAAATAGGGAAGAGACAAAAATGTAATTTTAAATTGTGATCTATTGGGGGGTAGGTGAAACCCTATTTTGTAATGAATCTTGGCTACACAATAAGAGTTAATCTTGGCCATTCATTAGACTTTTGGAAAACTATAAATAGGGCTCTCCTCTCATTTGCAAAGGGAGTTGAGTTGTTGTAAAGACATGCTATAGAAATTTATAAGGAAAATACATTGACTTGGTGTATTTTCTTGGTTTCTCTCATGTTACTTGATTCGGTCTCCAATGTTAGATGTTTGACTTAGATTTTACTACTGTTTTAGTTAGCTGTCTTCTTCCTTTGGGTAGAATTTAGAAATGTTGTTGGGTTATTATGAAAATTCCTGCCATGTTGATGATTTCTTTGTCCATACTTTTTGTTGTTTGTTGATGGTAGATAGCTATGCAAAGTTAGCATGGACTTGATTTCAAAGCTGCTCCAAACATTTATCTTTGATTCATGTATGTATGTGGTGGATGAAGGATAAAATATCTGCAGACCTTAGAAGATAGCACAATTTCCATGATACTGTGAAATCCCTGGTTAAGTGGGATATTGTTTTAAGAAATTGTCCATTGCAGGAACTCCATTGTCACTATTCATAGCTAGTTGCAGACTTAGGAACTTTTCCTCTTCCTCGCCTTCTTTTCTTTTTTTTAATGACTGACCTATGTTAAGGTTCATTGCACATTGTAAAGCCAAATCCAACGACAAATGGAGTCTAAGATTGCTGTTTGAACCTGCAGCCAATGCATAATATCTTTCCATCCTAAGAACTCCATTTAAAGATCCCACTTCCATGCTTTGTATCCTTGCTTTGCATTTCCTGCGTAAGACCGCCTTGTGATTCTAGCAAATCATATCAAACTACTGAGGTATATATGCACTGTCATGACCTGACATCCGAGAGACCTTGGGATAGTGTTCTGCAATTTGGTTGTGGAATATTGTCTTTCAAGAGAGGTAGTGCACCTACGCACTACCTGTGTTGAGAGGTGCATAAAAAACACATCAACAGGACTCATCCTATATAAGACATAGATTGATTGTTGTTTTGATGATATCTATTTTTAGGAAGGACACATCCTATAGCAGACATAAGTTGATTTATTTTGGTTGTTGTTTTGGCAATTTGTTTGATTAACTTGATGATATTGTTGATTTATTCATCTTGTTGATGTGTGACTTGATGTGATGTGCTGACAATTTTTTTTGCTCGATGATGAACACTAAAGGACTGACCTAGTGCAGCCTCGAGGGCTCATTGATTGAAGGCCTTGACTACGTTATACATGTAGATACCTCGTAGTTTGACTAGACTTTGACTAACAAGACTGACTATAATTCTTTTTTTATTGATTTATAAATATGAGACATGTGTGATAGTGAATGTGATGAACCCTAATCGACTGACCTAGTGAAGCCTCAAGGGCTCATCGATTGATGGCCTTGCCTACGTTATACACACAAAGATCTCATAGTTCAACATGACCAATGACCTTGTCATATAGACAAATGGATTGAGTCATGATTTTATATTGACAAACCTAAAAGGACTAACCTAATGCCTCAGGGGCACATTGGCAGATGGCCTTTCCTACATCCAGTCACAAAGGCAATGTAGTTTGACAATGACAAAGACTAACTAGTGCAACTAACTCTGACTCTATTTTTGTATTTTTTACATGTTTTGATTTATTTGTCTTTTTGAAGTTTTCTAATCTTTTTGCATTTTTTTGGGACATTTTGTAATGTTTTTGTATTTTTTTATGGTTTTACGTCTTCAGAACAACTAATGTAAGAACCAAGATGACATAAGTCAAGTGCTTACCCCCAGTCAGGTATAAGACCAATTGATTATGAATAGGATGGGATGGGGAATACTAAGTGCGCTCGATGTTAATCATTCTAAGTTATGGAAATGACAACTTTTTATTATGAGTGGTATGTACAAGCGATGGATGGGAAAGATATGTGATATGTACAAGGAAGTCAGATTGGAATGATGGTAGATAAAGGAGCAGAGTCAACTACACATGGTGCTTATTTTCCAGGTTTTCACCATGGTACTTATCCAAAGCGCCACTGAAGTGGTTTTCACTATTGGACGACTTATTTCTCTTTACTATTTTCTTGATTTTTTATTTTTTTTTATGTTACCAAGACGCATGTTTGCCAGGTTTTCACCTAGGTAATGATTTTTTTTATTTTTTTATTTTTTGCATTTTTTATAATTAAGGAAAGGCTCTCACAAGCTATTGATAGAACTTCTTTAGATGAAGACTATTCATTGGTGTTGATAATGGTTCCCCTTCAGGAGTAGAGAGTTGATATTCTCCCGATCCAAAGGATTTTGTAACAAAGTAGGGTCCTAATCAATTTGGTTCAAACTTTCCTAATTTCTCTCTCTTCTTGATTCTTTGGATTTTCCATTAAGACCAAGTCACCAATGTCAAAATTTATATTCAAGACATTCCTATTGTAGGTGTGATGAAGACAATTTTTATATGCTTGGAGATAATATAATTCCTTTTATCTTCATTCATCTCAAAATTCTAGCTCATGTAGTCTTGACACACGGTACTCATCATCATCAATATGTCCTTTCAAAGATACCCTTAGGAAAGGAATATCGGCCTCAATAGGAAAGATGGCCTCAGAACCAAATACTAAGGAATATGGAGTGGTATCAGTGGGAGTAAAAATGCTTGTGTGGTAAGCCCATAAGGCTAGATTAAGTTGTAAATTACAATCACGACCAACACCATTCATAGTCTTTTTGAGGATTCTGATGATTATTTTATTAGATGCCTCAGCTTGGCCATTACCTTGTGGGTAATATGGGGTGGAAAAGTGGTGTTGGATATGGAATTCTACACAGAGATGACAAACCTCTTGGTTCTTGAATGGATCACCATTATTTGTGATTATGGACTAAGGAACACCATACCGACAGATGATATAGTTAAGGATAAACTTAGAAATTTGTGTGTCGGTGATGTATGTCATAGGAATAGATTCAATCCACTTTGTAAAGTACTCATTCATAGTAATAATGAACTTATGGCCAGTGGAGGATGTGGGATGTATCTTACCTATGAGATTGATTCCCCATTGGGAAAAGGGCCATGATGATGTTATAGGATGGAGCTCCTGTGCTGTTGCATGTATCAAGTCTCTATGTATCTGACATTGATGGAATTTCTTGACCAAGATATATGAGTCCTTTTCCATTATAGGCCAATAATAACCTAGTCTCATAATTTTCTTGTCTAAGGTAGGACTGCTAGAATGGGATCCACATATACCCTCATGTACCCCACACAAGGTTGCTTGTGCTTCTTCAGTATCGAGACATCTCAATAGGGTATTGTCTAGGGCACATCTATAAAGGGTTTCTCTGATGATGGTGTACTTGGATGTATTGTGCATAAATGTCCTATGTTGGTTATTTGAAAGGTCAAGGGGTAGGATTTTGGCATGAAGGTAGTCATATATGTCTTTATACCATGGGGAATTGGTACCAATAATCACACACACCATCTCCAAATCTAGGATGTCATAGGTAGGGACCAAAAGTTGTTCTACAAAAAGCTCAAATTTAGGCATGTTGCTAGGTTTTTCCAAGAGTGAAGCAATAGTTGCCATAGCATTTTCTTCCCTATTTAGAACATGAGGTATTTGATGAAAGTCAACCTTGTCAAAATATTCTTTGAAACTATCTTCCATGCATTTTTTATGGATGCAACTTTTCATCTTTAGTTTCATAGTCATCATTAACCTATCAGATTACCAGTTGAGAATCACCATAAACTTGTAGGTTCTTGATCTTCCATTTGATTGTCATCTGTAATCTTGTCACAAGAGCCTCATATTATGCCATGTTATTAGTACATGGAAAATCAATCCATAATGACTTAGGAATGGAGTCACCTTGTGGTGTGATAAACAATATTCCAGCTCCTAAGCCATGATTTGTGTGGCACCCATCAAAGTATAACTTCTATGTCATTCCCATGTCAAGAGTGAAGATGAACTCATTGGGAAAATCTGCAACTAGAGGATGATCTTCCTTTATCGGTGCATCAACCAACTAATCAACAATTACTTGTGCTTTGATAGCTTTTCTTTCTACATACTGGATATCATATTCCCTGAGTACCATTACCCATTTAGCTAGTCAACTTGTTAATGCTTCTTTGCCAAGGAGACATTTCAAAGGATCTATCTTTGCAACCAACATGGTTTGGTGGTTTAGCATGTAGTGCCTAATTTTTTGAGTAGAAAATACTATTGCAAGACAAGCATGCTCAATGGTAGTATAATTGAGCTCATAACCTACCAAAGTGCAGCTGATATAATATACTGCCCTTTCATGACCCTCATTGTCATTCTGTGCAAGAAAGACTCCTAGTGCTGATGTAGTTGTTGAAATGTAGAGAATCAATGGTCATCCATCAACAAGTGGCATTAATACTAGTGTTGTGAGTAGGTAATCCTTGATCAGTTGAAAAGATTCTTGGCACTTACCTGTACATACAAATGGTACTCCTTTTCTGAGTAGATGCTAGAAGGGATGTGTTTTATCTACTAATTGCACTATAAATCTTTTGATAGACTGCAGTCTCCCTTGTAGTGTCCTTAGTTGACTAATATTAGCTAGTGGAGGCATGTCTATTATAGATTTCACTTTTTCTTGGTCCACTTCAATTCCTCGTCTAGAAATGATGTATCCTAGAAGTTTTCCTAATTTCACGCAAAACACACATTTCTTTGGATTTAGCCTCACTTTATATTGTTCTAGCCTTTGAAAAATCTTGTCTAATTCATGTAAATGCTCGGCCCTTGTCAATGATTTAGCTATTAGATCATCCATATAGTCTTCCATAAGAGTGTGTATGAGGTCATGAAAAATAGTGGTCACGACACGTTGATATGTTGCTCGAGTATTTTTGAGTCCAAAGGGAATGAAATTCCAGCAATAAGTTCCCCATGGAAAAGTGAAAGTTATATTAGGTTGGTCTTTAGTTGCAATTATGAACTGATTATACTCTGAAAATCCATCCATAAGGGATAACATCTCATATCTTGTTGTTAAGTCAACAATCATGTTAATGTTTGGCAGAGGAAAGACATCTTTAGGATATGCTTTGTTTATATCTCTGAAATATGTATAGATGTGGATTCCCCCTATTGGTTTTGTGACTAGTACAAGACTGGAAATCCAGTCTGCATAGTCAATTGATCTAATAAATCCAACATCCAACAATTTCTTTAGTTCAGCCTTGACTAGTAAAGCAATATGTGGGTGCATTTTCCTCTATTTTTGATTCATGGGTTTTACACCTAGTTGTAAGGTAAAATGATGTAGTACAAGTTTAGGATCTAGCCTAGGCATGTCAGCATATGACCATGCAAATTTGATCTATCTTTGTGTGAAGAAGTTGCAAAATTTTGGTTGCTTTGTTTCTATCATAGATGCTACAAAATAGACTAGCTAGGGATTCTCTTCAGTGCCTATGATGATCTCCACATATTCTTCAACTAGCATTAGTGAATTTCTCTAAGCAATGGGGATAATGTTCAAATCTCCATCTTTGGGTGCCTCAGAGAGGTTTTAGCCCTTAGATGCGTCCTTATTTTTTGCTTTTTTATTGTCGAAAGGAACCTTTCCGTTTTCACCTAGGGACTCATCATTTTTATTTTTGTCTTTATTTTTCTTATTTTTGTGACTGGAGGATTGAACAAATTCCCTAAAATATGCAATGTTATCCAAGTCTATGGTAAATCCATCCTTATCATCACCACTAGGTATGCCTTCTTGGGGTCCCAAGAACTCATTGATTACTTCGTTGTTCTCAAAGATATCTAAGACATGGGTGCCTTGTTGATCCCAATCAATAAGTTGGGGATATACTAAGGGAATGTCATCATCAGAGGTGTCAAAGTTCAAAGGGTTCAAGGTAAAAGTTGAGTTGTTCACATAGTCCCCAAAATTTCTTACCAAATCCTCTTTTCTCTTTTTCTTGGGCATAGATGAATTCTGAGGTGGGCCTATTGTCAAGGTTTGGTTATCAGAAGGGGATTTTTCAAGTTCCCAAGAGATAGGATTTAGGGATTCCCAATAGTAATTTTTAAACCATTCCTCTTTTTTCAAAGTTGTTTGTGGATAGGAATTTGATGGATTTTTTGAAGATTTAAGCATTAGGCCAAGTTCTTCAAATAGTTTATCAAGGTCCATAACAGAGGTGGAGGATAGGGAATCCCACTCATATTTGTTAGAGTAAGGGGAATTGTAGTGGGGTGGGTTAGATGGCTCATTGGATGTCTCCATGACTTCAAAATCACTTACTTCCTCTATTAAAGTTGATGGGTATGTGCAGGATCATGATGGGCCAAAAAGTGGCAATATGATGGGTATGTGGCTGATGACTTTTTTTTTACCCAAAATTGATGAAATGAAAAGGGTTTTTAAAGGATATTTTCATCTTTCCACCAATATAAATTATTCTTTACTTATAATTTAATAAGTAATTATTATTTATTTTCTATTTGAATTACGACTAAAGTCCTGATTGATAGGCTAATTGAAAAACATCTATAGCTTTTAAACAGTATCACATTTTTTAAATCCAAAACATGTGTCACATTCTATGCTTCACATACTATAAGATTAAAAAAAAATTGAATTTCATGAAGTTTTGACCAAGTTAAGGTGGTCAGACATATGAGTTTTTTATATTTTTTAATAGTTGTAATAAAAAATTCATAATTAATTATTTAATTAGAAAAAACTTACAAAAAAAATATGCATCACATTGGGACATGAGTCCTCTACTCATATCTAAAATCTTATAAAAAATATTATCATTTTATTGTGGTTAGGGTGGTCAGATAGACACCTACTTATTTTTTCCCTGAAAGTTAAGTACTACTGCATTGAAATTTCAATTTTACACCAAATAGTTTGTTTTTTTTTAAACAAACCTAGTAGTTTAGAAACTACATTCAATTTGATACAGATTCTATTCTTACATATTTTTGAAATAATATAGATAAGTTATTTAATTTTTTACATCAAGTTGCCTAACTTTGATTTTTCTGAATTTTTTGCCACTTAAGGGCCAATTTTTTCCATGATGATCCTGCACATACCCTGATGTGGTACTATAAATTCCAATCTAGAGTGGTTGAAACCCAAGACCTAGGCCTTTTGGCCACTTAGAAACAATGATAGGTTCAGTCCTCCCACTCTGATGTAACCCTAAGCCATTGTGTCCATTATATCCTTGGTCTTGCATTATCGTGAAACCTTTTCCATATTGATCTGTAGGTATTTGAGCAAGTGGATAAGGTTCTTCATTTTCTTCTTTATATAACCAATAGGTCACATCATCTTCATTTATGGATTCTTTACTTAATTCTCCCCATTTTGTGAAATTCGTTGTGGGAGGAATGTGTACGGTGCACACTGATTGTCTCCTATCTGTTCTAGGTAAACCATATGATTTAGGAGGAACTAGATTGCTAACAAAATAAGATGTCTTTATGTGATACTCTCCACAACCCTTATCTTGTATCTCAACCTTAGGAGTGAAAGGTAGTGATTGTGAAGTGGATGTTTTAGAAAGAGTGGATGGATTGACATAGTGGGATGAATTGGATGATGAAACTTCCTAGTTGGCAGGCACCTGGTGTTGGGGTATCCCTCATAGATTAGTACAATATTGGAATGGATTTGGGTCACCATCTATTGTAATCTTAGTGCCATTGTAAGGGAATTTGAGGCATTGATGGTAGGTAGAAGGGACTGCCTTCATAGTGTGAATCCATGGTCTGCCTAGCAAAAGGTTATATGGAAAATGAGATCCAAGACTTGAAAGTTTGTCTCCATAACTATAGGACCAATTATGATAGGGAGTGTTACAACTCCCTTTGATTTTCATTCTTAATCATCAGAAGCCTTAATGACAATGATTTTGGTGGTGTCCACACATGCCTCTAAGAAGCCTAATTCCTTAACCAGTTTCAAGGTGCAAAGATTCAACCCTGCTCCTCCATCTACCAAGACTCGTCTAACTTTCATTTTATGAACAAGGACTTCTAGGTGCAAAGGGTCATTATGATTTGTCTTTTTGGTTACATAATCTTGTTTAGACAAGGTAGCATGGTGATTGTTGGTTAGGTAGCCTACCATCTCTTGGAATTGATTGACATCAAGGTCATTGGGGATAGTCATGCTTTGTAAATATTTTTCCATAATAGATCGATGATTAGGGGAGATGCGTAACAATTCCAAGATAGAGATTTGGGATGGGGTCTTCCCAAACTGGTCAAGTTATACTAAGGCTTGGAAGTCTGTGGTGGTTGTTGTGATGGAGGGCCTTAGATGGTGATCTTTTTTTGGTGAGTGTTGACAGCACACTCGAGAGTTTTATTTATGGTAATCGTATTGACATGCTCATCGGCAAATGTGGTTTTTGATGGGGAAACTATAATAATGCTTGAAATTAGCGTAGTTGGTCGAAGTATTGGTCTTGTTTCCCGAACTAGTGGCTTTTCCTTTCCCATGGTCATGTAATGGATAAGAAAATACCTTGTGATTAGTGTTTGAAGATGTCTGTTTCTATCCACCAACTTCAATAGTTTTGTTCTCAACAAAATCTTGTATGATGTTTTTCAATTGTTGACAATTTTGTAAGCTATGTCCTTTAGTCTAATTGAAATCACAAAAGGAATTTTCATCCCACCAAAAGGGTTTAAATTGTCCTGGATTGTATTTTCTTGGCTCTTGAAGCTGTATGAGGTTGTGTTGTAACAATTGCTTGAAGACCGATCTGATGGGTTCCCCTAAGGCAGTGAACTCATTTTTTGGAAACCTCCTTTGTTGTTGTGGTTGTTGGATGTTTTGGGTAGTGTTGGAGGTTTGATTGATGACATTGAGAGTGTTGGTAGAGGGGTTATGTCCTCTAAGTGTAATGACTGGTCTTGCTTGTAGAGTTTTAGCATAAAAAACCCCATCATTAGTAATGTTTTTGTTCTAAGACAAAAACTTGTTTATGTCATTAGGGGTGTTCTACACATTTGGATCTCTATTGGGTGTCTTGAGTTCCCCTTTGTCAATGAGACCTTTTTCTAGTATGAGGCCCTTTTCCACTAGTTCTGAAAATAAAGTACAATAGTGTACTCTCAAGTCACTTCTCAATTTTGAGTTGAGATTTTCTTGGAATATAGTGACCTTCTATTTCTTAGGTATCTCTACAGGACATTGATTGGCTATACTTCTCCATCTCTGGAAGAAGGCGATAAAAGTTTCTCCTTCATCTTGTATAGTGTGACACAAGGTTGCTATGTTTATTTCATTGTCAATGTTAAAGGATAAATGTTCGATAAATTTTTCAGCTAGTTCACCCCATGATTTTATGCCATATTGGAGACCTGAAAACCATTCTAGTGCAATTCCAATAAGCCTTCTCATAAAAAATATCATAAGATAGGTGGGGTCGTATGCGACATCTATGCACATCATGGAAAATTCCCTTATGTGTTCAATTGGATTTCACTTTCCATTATACTTGGGAAAATTTGGTATAACATACCCATGTGGGAAAGGTGTCATGTATAATGATTTATTGAAGGGAAATGGGCATAAGTCCTTAGCTGAAAAATTTCTCTTATTAGACACTACCATATTATCCATCTGTGTTTGAAGGGCATGCATTTGTGTCTGTAGGATGTCAACTTGCGTTAACGAATTGTTAGTTGGATTGTTTGGGTCTATGTACGTGTTTTGGAATCTAATGTTTTGTGATGTGTTTTGGTTAAGTGTTGGTATGTAAAGTGGATTTTTATTTGGAATATATGAGAATGGATTTTAATTTGAGAGTTGTGAAAATGGATTTTGATTCAGAATCTATGAGAAGTGGTTTTGATTTGGAATTTGTGAAGTGGTGGGTCAACTTACATATTGAAAGGAGGGTATGTTTCCTATTTGTGATACCCCAAACTATAGTATAGTACTAGTGACATTGACACTTGGTATAGTTGTTGTCTATGGAATGGTACTAGTGACATTAATACTTGCTATAGGAGCTGATGTTTTAGGTCTTTTGTTCCCAAGAAGAGGAGTGAAGGGATTGTACTATGATGCCCCTATGGTGAAATTTAGACCCTATTTCATGCTAGATGTATCAAATGGATATGTGTGTATTGTTGGACAACTTTGTGTAGGTACTCCAAATGGTATAGCGGTAGTCACTTGAGGTACAGTGAAACTAGTAGTTTTTGTGTTTGTTCCTTGGGTACATGTAGTTTATAAGGTATGGATGTCAAATCTTAGAGGTAACTTGGTACCTTCTGCTAGCAATTTGGCTAAGTATCATTGACGATAATTTGTTAGATAGTCATCTACAAAGGAGGAAAACTCAGGGTATTGTGCAACAACATCTATGTCTTCAACTACAATGCATCCTTGTGGGTCTCTAGTGATGAATTTGTCTAACAAAATTTTGTGAGGTTTCGATGTAGATGTACCTAAAAAGGGGTTTGAGAATTCAAATTGATGAAGTTGTTTGGGTCAACCATCTTTTATCTTTCTTTCCTTTTAGATCTTGTTTCAACCAAGTAAGATAAGCTCAAAGTGCAAGTGATGCAAAAACTAAGTCTATGGATGGTATGAATCTAGTCTATATTTTTGGAATTTTCTAGATATAAGGAATGAATGCAACTTATTTTTTGGTATTTTCTTGCAAATAAGGAATGTCTAAAATGATGTTATCCTAGAATGATAGTGTCTAAATATGCAAAATTCTAAGTGATCAATTTTGGAAGATTCTAAAAGAGACTACCTACCACCTAAACTTTAACCAAGGCTTCAGTTTAGTTCTGTTAAGGAACCTTTTGTAGGACTAGGACCAAAAGATAAGGTGAGCTCCCAAACTAGACTAATGAGATGGAAGGACTCACATGTAGAACAAAAAGGTATGATGATGAGGTTCAATGACAATGTTTGTTGAAGCAATGGTTTATCCAAAGCATGGAAAGTTCATATTCTAAGATCTACAAATGATGATTCTTCTAATGGTAGTAAAGACTCCTAAGATGAAAGTAAGATCTAAAACTAGGATGTCTATCACTATGACTAAATGATACCTAAAGGATGCAATCGTGCAAAGTATGAGCAAAATTTATGGTTTATGTTCAAGGATCACTGTAAAAGGATAAATCAGATACTAGTATGACTGTTTGGTTTTGGTCTATGATAGTGAATTTTGGTTTTCTAGTAATCAGGTAAATGTGTTGCAGGATGACAAATGTGTCACATAATTTTACAAATGTGGTCTACTGGTAAATTAAGTCTTAGGTCTATATCAAGGAGATGTCGTTCTGAATTAGGAAGATGTGACTCACTGTATTAGATGCGACCCAGGATTTATCAAAAATGGTTTTCAGACTCAAATTGTGTAATGGAAAAATATAGCTTAGGTCTATGATAGGGAATATGTGTCATTCCAGACTACAAATACGGTTGACCTAATCAAATGCATCACAAAAAGTTTCAAAGTTGGTTTTACAGTATTAGAGGTATTAATAGACTTGGCATATGCAACTCAGGATATCAAATGTAGTGTTCTAGTAAGTAGATGTGTCTCAGTAAGATAGATGCTACTCACAGGTGGGATGATGCTACATGATTTCTGGTAAATGACAAATTAGACTCAGTTTTGATAGATGTGACTTACTAGTTAACAAGTGCAACTTAGTTTAACAATTGTGGGCTTCTGGTGAATAGATGCATTTTTCTGGTAAACTACAAGTTTTTGACTCACTGTTTATGACCAATTTTTTGGAAAATAACAAACACTTAGAAAACATAGTATTTCAGAAATGAACAAAGTTTAATTCAAAAGAAAACAAGTACAATCCTAAGGCTAGAATGTGACAGTATCTTACTGAGTTCTCACTTGGGTTTCCCTAGCTGTGCTTATTCAGGGCAAACGATTACAAGTTTGACCCCACTGGATCCCCTCCTTGGCAGTCACTTCTCTGGGGCAACCAAGCTTTAGTATCCATGAAAATCCCATGGCTAATTCTCATCTCTACTAAGAACTGCATGGATGTGATATGACTTCAGAGGTCCAACCTCCTGCACCAACAGATAAAAGGATTTGGGTTTCTAAAACAAAGGGTGTCTAGTAAGGGAGTCCGTGAATAGAGAGCCTGTTTGAAATAGCTTGAGATTGGGAGGGTATCTCCCACTCTCATCACTAGTGAGTCTTGACAAACCGAGGGTCTCACATCTTGGATTTGAATGATGCTAGCCACTCCTTGGGGTACAACTTTCATTCTCCCCCCTTTGATATAGCTCGCCAAAAAATGTGCTCAAGGTCAAACCCTAAGGTGATGAAATCCCCAGGTAAGCCTCTCTTAAAAAATAAAAAAGACCAATGTATACATACACACTGAATCAAGTAACACAGAATGTGTAAGTACACAAAACAAGGTAGACATGGTTCTTTTTAAGCACTAAGTGGAATGTTATTTATTCTAAATAGATAGTCTTGTTTCCAAATAGTCTTCGACACACATCCTACAAAACAATTCATCAATAGTTTGAAATTTTTCTTCGTTGATCATTCTACAAAAAGGTTCCAAAAACTTTTCTTCCATGCAACATCTTGCAAATACAATGTTAAATCCTCAACAACACACATTGCAAACTCAAAATTAGTCGTAATGAAAAACATAATGGAAACTTCAAATTCAAAATTTAGACTCAGAAATTAAACCAGTCAGATATGTCATGAAAGGCAATCGATGCGTCATAGGTTTTACCAATCAAGTGCATAACGAAAAGCCATAGATGCATCGTGCATTGTCAGATGCATTACTTTACTCATCATATGTGGCTTGCAGCGTTAGTTGCATCATTTTGTGTGTTAAATGTGTCAAATTGTACGATACCTATAAAATGGAATAATTTTTTTGTGGATTTGTGAAGAGTGTGTCTTCACATTATGTTCACCAATGTAACATCATGAAAATAAGAAAGATCAAAGAAAACACACAATATGCAATAAATACAAATGTAAACTAAGTTAAACAACAAATAACAATAGAAATAGCTCAAATATAAACAAATAGAACCATCTCACCAAATATCTACGCAATTCCATGCATGACCTTGATTGTCCTTCTCCATTGTAGTATAATTGCCCTCAGATTTCTAAGTGTGCAAGTATAGCCTATGATAGTGATTCAACAAAACATCAAATATTAAGTAGTTGATTGCTTCCAAAAGTCATAAGATTTCGGGAGAAGTAACAATGTTCAAGATAAAGCCAATTTATAGAAAACAAGGTTTTTGAATGACAGACTCAGATTAAAAGATAGACAGATGATTCAAATTAAAAGATTCGACATGCATTGATATTAGTGTTAGTAGTGATGTGAGTGATAAAGCATAAAAGGTGAAGATCAAGATTAAACAATTATTTAATTTGTAGTTGAAAGCATTTGAAAATTAGAAGAATAATGATTGCATGTAAAGATGAAGATTAGCATGGAAGAAACTATCTATTCAAACACATGAATAGATTAATTTATTAAATAAAGTTATTTAATTAATAAATGTGTGCATGCATAAGAATTAAAAATAGATAACTGACTTATTAAATTAGGAAGTCTCTTTGTTAAAAATAGACAAATATTAGATCAGGAGATAATGAATTGATTTAATTAAATCTCGAGTTAAGTGGTGAATGAATAATTAGATAAGTAAGCAATTATCCAAATATAGAAGAATATGACAGGAATAGTTCTTTTTATGAATTAAATGATTACTTTAATTCAAAATTTGAAATTTGAGGATTAAATTAATTAAATTAAGATTTATTTAATTGATGGAAGAAAAGATTTAAGAATAATTAAATAACTAAAGTGATTATTTAATTATAGTCAAAAGTTTGATAAGAATAAATTAAATAAGAATTTATTTAAATTCAGAAAGGGAATAAACTGAATAAGTGACATAATTAAATAATTAACATTTATTTAATTAATTAGGACTGAATAATGGTAAGATGAATTAATTAAATAATTAAAGTTATTTAATTAATAGAGGAATAAAGGTTAAAATGACTTAATTTGTGAGGCCTACCATTTGATACACCATTTGGCTATCTTTTGATTCAATCATGTTGATACTCTATGTGTTTAGACTATTTTGGATGATCGTAGACACTTGATGTTATGCTTGTTTTATGCTTATGATGCTATGATGATTATATGCACATTATGTTTCCTTTATTGATATGCTCATATGATTTGGTTATCATGATTGAAATGGACAATTTTTTTAAAATGAGATGGAATTGATAGGATGCTAAATTTAATTTAGTGATGATGTGATTTCTTTATTATGCCATGACTATACATGAATTGATAAAATATGTTATTGCTAGAGGAAGAATGATTATAGATATTGAATTTATTGATTCAAAGTTAGATTGTGCTAAATATATGCATATGAATTTATAATTTAATTATTGATTATCATGCATTGGATATTTTGACATGTGGACATTGAGTGTGTAGGTACACACCCATGGCCAATGGGATTGGAGGTAACCAAGGGTACCCAATTGTGTCATCCTAGTGAAGCCACTATGGTCCATGAAGAATGGACCATAGCCTCTTGTGTTGTATTTTAATTTCTGATTAAAAAGATTTAATGTTGAATCTGGAGGATATGTTTTTCTTAGGGTCAATCAAACTTTTGTTGAGGGTTTTGGGGCATGTTGGAATTATTTTATTATGTTTAAATATCAATTTCTTTTCTAGGGTTTTCAAAGGTTTAATTAGTCCTTAAATTGGGTTAATTGGCCCTTAATTAACCCCTAGGATAGTCAACTATGGGTTAGGGGTCAAATCAAACCCATAACTTATCAAAATTGCAAGTTGTGACCCTTCTTAATTAGCCATCAAGAAGGGTGACGGATTTTGGGGATGGGATTGGAGTTTTGGCTCCAAAATCTCATTTATGAGATTTGAAAACCTTGTTGAGTGTTGAACACTCTTTGGCCTTTCACTTCCCCAAGAGTTCTCACACATGTGTGAGAACTTGTGGGGAGGTGTGTCCATGGGAGTGAATAGGAGGCTGACATGTGTCACACTCTCCTCCAAGGGTTTCTAACCCTTGACTCCTATTTGAATCCTTTGGAAAGGAAAGGAAAGGGTTCTTCTTTTGGACTTGGTGTCTGGATTGCTTGGAGGAAGGAAAATTTTGCTTGGTCTTGAAGGAGTAGAGATTTGGAGCTCATCTTCAACCCTCTCTCATTATTGGCTTGGATTTGAGGTAGGTTTTACTCTATCTTTATGTATGTTTTCTTTTCTTTTCTTTTACCTCTTTGTATGGAAGTTTGAGAACATTAGTTATATGGGTTGTTGTCCTTTTATGTGTCTTTGCATTTCCTTGTGTTGGTTTGGGGTTGTATAGGATAAACTCACCCAATGTGGGAAGAGAATCCTTGTGGGGGATAGGAATGTGTAGGAACCTCTATGGGGAGATTGTTCCTCCTTTGAGAAGGAAGGGCACAAAAGGGTATGAGTACCAAAATTTGTTTCATGATAGTATGGTGTTTTTGGAAGATTGTTGTATGGAGGGTGTATGATATGAAGTATTTTGATGAATGGGTGGATTGGAGAAGAAGAATGGTGATGTTTAGTATTTTTTAATTTTTTAGCAACTCTCCCCATATAGAAGTGATGTCCACCTCTATCCCCATCTTTGGATTCATAAAGAATCCCTAAGTAAATGTGTGAATCTTGGTTGGGAGTATTTTGTTTTGAGCATTCTGGTTTGAAATGGCTTTTTGTCCTATTGTTGTGTGTACCCAGTAGTCTGGTTACCTCCTAGCTCGGGGTGAGGTTGGTTTTCCAACCCAAGGTTGGGAGGTGAGCACACCCGAATGGCAATGAGAAAATTAGTTTTATTTATAACTTGCAGATTTAGAGATCACCTTTGCAGTTGTGTAAAAAGTTTTGAAAGAAAGATATATGGTCCTCAATGTTCAGCTACGTTGCAGTTTGTGGATAGACATTTAATAACATGTAAAGAGTATACAAGCATTGGAAAGAAGAACTGTTACTCTGTATGATTTTCCCTATGGGTAGTTTGAAAATATATGCTTATATTTTGGAAGCATATAGACTCCTTATCACTGCAAGAAAGGAATGATGTTGTAATGCAGTAAAACTGTTGATAGCCTCTCCTCCCTTTGAATAGTTCTATTTTATTATGTGTAAATATTTATTTCACTGCATATTCGTGATTTTATATGAAAGAGAAATGGAGTGTTGTTGCAAAGTTGTTGCAGAAGACTGAAAATAAATCTGTGAACTTAATCTATTTGAAGGTTTGGCATTTTGTTCTACAATAAAAATAAGAGTAGCATGGAAAATCATTACATTTGATCTTGTCGCATGTTAGTTAGGAAATTGCAAACTGTTTACATAAAAAAAAAAAACACGATAAATCTGTTGGGTAACCTCTAGAATACCTAAGACTATGGTTGTTCAAAAATAATAGAAAGATAATGTTTTAAGTATTTGCAAAACTGTTATTTCAATTCATGAATTGCTGCTTTAGTAAACAAAATTATACTATGTTGATTTTCTTTCCTCCTTAATGAGTTAGGAACTAATTTGAAAGAGTTAATTTCTTATCTCGTGATGTTACTTGGGAGTAGTGTTTCAAAGAAAGAAGAGCAAAAAAAAAAATTATACATATTGTAAGCTTTATTGTTTAAACCTATTCCTATGGTTTAGTGTACTTTAAGGTGAAAAAGAATAAGAATGTGGCATTAATGTTCTCCTCTCTGAAATATTATTACTTATGCATTGAGTTAGTAGGTTGCAAAGAAGATCAAACAAGCAAAAATAAAAATAAAAATCATTCTAGGTAGATAGGCATTGCATCACTGTTTAAACGTAAGGGTATCGACTGTAAATAATCCTTGGCTGCATGTTTTCTTTCTTCCTTCTCACTGTTACTACGTAGTAGTCAGTTGGTAAGCATTCTAGTAAAATAACTAAATGGAAACATAGAGTTAGTTGGTCAATAGGACCTATGCTTTCCTCCATAAAAGTTAGGAAAGCTAGCAAAGTTCTGAGCTTAGGTAAAAGAAAAAAAACAAAAAAACACTAAGCTGAAAAGACAACAACTGGAAGACCAGATCCACTTGTGTAAGACTCAAACAGCTAGTCACCACCCTTATCGAGTTGCATTTTTAGAGACTCGAGCTGAGAAATGGTTGCTGCCCTATTGCCAAAAGTTAGGGCAGGCAGTGTTAGCGAGTAAGATTAGTGCTTTAGGTTTGTTACCTTGTTTGGGGCACTAAGCGAATTTATTCCTCCTCAGTCACACAATCAAGGTTATCAAATTTCTCAGGTGAGTTACTCCATTTCACCAACTTTACTCATCTGCAAGTTGCAAGATCCATATGGATGGTTGTGCCAAGATGAAGTCATCGCAAATAGTTAATAATATATTTAAAAGAAAACTGCCAGGAGAGTAAAATTATTATCATTCTTATCGATATCACTGTCATTCCTTTGTTGTCCAATTTTATTAATAAAAGGTCAGCTAATGTATGCTTTAACACAACTTAAACTCAACCCAACTATCCCTCATCAAAGTTTACCAACTCTCTTATGCTCTTTAAGATTAGGCGCCTAACACAGTTTCAAAATGGACTCCAATACTTATAAAATCTGTTTAAAATTGCTTGCCAACCACAAACGTTTTATTCAATTAATGCACCAACAGAACAATTAACTTGTTCAAACATTTAAATGCCAGATTTGATTTGCTTCTATAATTGATTCTAGAGTGACGTTAGTATAATGCTTAAAATAATAACATGCTATTGCATGTTGCGATAAGTAACAATTTTAAAGTTAAATTTAATTACATTATTCTCATCATGAGCAGCAGGAGCTTCTTGGTGATGATAATAAAATTTTTTTTTATGATATCAAGAAATATATTCAAATCTTTGTCAACTGTAATAATAGAAATTCCATAGCAAAGTAAATATCTAGTGGGGGATATATCCCCATACTCTAAAATCTTTCCCTTCAACTTGTTTAATCTCTTGCCATCATGGCACATCGCCGCCTTAAAACTGTACAAAGCCAAGGTAATGGACGAGGTAGTTAAAGTTTGCGCTTAGTTGTTTTATTTTCCTTTCCATTGCAATTTATCTTTATTCGATGAAGGCTTCATAGTTCATTAGAATCAAATATGATAATAGAGCCCTCACCCGTACTTTTAGGAACACAAAATTCTAAATAATAAAAAGAGGAATACATCCCATGCTTTTCAAAAGGAGGCCTTAATAAAGAAAATAACACAACTAATCATTCGCCCCTCTTCCTTTCCTTTAAGGGAATAATTAAATGCATATAAAAGAATTTATTATATTTATTTATAATTGTTATTCTTATAAGTTGCTATTTAAAAGTTATGTATATCTTATTTAAGGAAATTGTATTAAATGTTCACTAGCCTCGTTTTTTAAAAAAAGTTAGAATTCTAGGATATAATTTATTTATTTTAAAATGAGGTAGGAGGTTATAAGTTAGTTAATTGAATTAAATAATTAAAATGGAAAAAGATATATATATATATATATAATTCATTTAAAATTATTGTTATTTTTTTATTTATTTTTATATATATTGGGATAATTAAATTATGAGGTAGGATTGAATGTTTTCTCCATAAAGTTTATTTAGTTAAAAAATAATAATAAAAAAAAAAAAAAAATTAATTAAACTTCACAAATTTCTTGTGAATATAAATTGTATTAATTTTAATACGAATATTAAATTATTGCAGCATTAATCCCTCCACAAAGAAAGTTATAACTTTAGGGTTATAATAGTAGTACTTTCAAATTCTAGCTAATCTTGGATGGCTTGATAACGTTATGTTAGAATGGAGTTGGAATGACAAGTGGAGGTTAGTCTCTAATAGTCCTTAGCAAGTATTCTGAACCTAGCACATCCTTAACTTAGTTCTCATGTCACCTCCTTACTGCTCTAAGGATGCATGCAGGGGAGTCCATACATCTAATAATGTTTTCTCTCCTCACCCTCGCTCTCGAGCAGCATAACAATGGCGGAGTTGCATAAGCACCTTCAACCGAAGCATATAGTGTGTCACCATGCACACACATGGCTAAAGATTGCTTCAACATGTTATAAGCTTTGTTTCAAAAAAAATTAGTTGTGTTTTTTTTCCTTCGTGCAAATTTTAGGCATGACATTTTGGTATTAGAGCCTAGGTTCCAACACTGGAAGCTTTGGGCATTTGTGTTTGCCATGATAATAATCCATACAGTGTTATTGTGTAGGATGCCACCTAGGAAGCGAAGTATTCATGGTCGCGGTCGCGGTCGAGGACACGGTCACGGTAGCGGTCGACGCGGACGCAATGCTAAGGGAGACCGATCTGATGCACCACCGACACCCCCACACATTTCTGAGGCATCACAACATGATCCTCCAGAGAACCTCAATTCTCAGATCCTCCATGCACTAGAGGACTTGATTGGGGTTATTCACGCTCAATTACCAACGACCGAGGAGGGCCCTAGACTAGAGCAGACTCATCACCTGACTGACGCACACGGATCACAACATAGAGAGCGTAGCAGGAGTCCCCATCACATTCCAGATGAGTATGATGAGGAGGGAGAGAGGGGATCAATTCACTTAGATCCTCCACCACAGATACGTCATCCCGAGGTAGCAGTCAGGGATAGAGCATACCGAGATTGAGGAGATCATGTTTGAGAAGTGCTATGACTCAAGCCAGATAATTTTGAGGGATCCACAGATGGACAGAGAGCTGAGTCATGACTTCTCAATCTTGATAGGTGCTTTGGATTGCGTGCATATGCAAGCAATGTAAGAGCACGATGTGCAGTACTTTTGCTTAGAGGCCCAACCTCTACTTGGTGGCGCCAGGAGGAGCACAAGCACCACTTATCTATTGACACTCTCACATGGGAGACATTCTTAGAGCAGTTCCGAGCATGCTATTTGTCTGAGCATTTTCGACAACGCCGCATTGATGAGTTCCATGACCTTCAGCAAAGGGGGCTATTAGTAGCACAGTATGAGAGTCAGTTTCTTGAGCTAGTACAGTATGTGGACTATATCCAAGATGAGAAGCTTCTCATCAACCACTTTATTAGAGGACTGAATGCAGGCATATCAGGACTCGTACGGATGGCTGATCCAGAGAACCTTCAGGTTACTGTGGAGAAAGCCCTTATAGCAGAGGAGATTCATGGGAAGTCACAGGAGGCACGAGAGCAGTTTCAAAACTGCAACCAGGGTACTCAATCACATGGTTTTCGATGACCTCCCATTCCTTTGAAGGGAGGATTTAGGTCTTCTACAGGACCATCTAGGCCACCATAGCAGCAATAGCATAGCCAGAGGCCTAGGCCACAGTAGGGTTTTCAGGGTGGTTACTCTAGGCCATGGAGACCTCAAGGTCCCCATAAAGATCAACGTTCTCAGTTACAGGGTACTACCCCAGCACATTCACAGCAGTCTAGCTGAGGAGGACACAGTGGTTCTAGTAGGACTGGGGGACAATAGTTCACTAGGACCCAACCAGCTCAGGTGTATTCTAGGGGTCCTTGTTATGTATGTGGAGCAGTCAGACACTTAGCCAGGGATTACTCCTAGGGTCCCATAGTGAGAGCGCAGCACACAGCAGGCTCTGAGCAGACAGTGGGAGATGTGGGCAAGTCCCACCGAGTATTTGTGGTGGTCGAGAACCGCCAAGCTAAGCACCAAGCCACAGTTATCGAGACCCTAGGTATGATAGGTGATACTCATATTACTGTTTTATTTGATTCTGGGGCATCTGATTCCTTTATATCCCCTTCTATAGTGGAGTGTAGCAGGCTAGTGGCATCTAGGCAGGATGATAGGTGGGAGGTAGAGCTAGCCTCAAGGGCTAAGGTGTTAGTAGATTCAGTGGTTCATGATTTCCCACTTCAAATTGGAGGTTTGAATACATCAGTTGATCTTCATGTCACACCATTAGGCTCCTATGGAGTGGTTTTGGACATGGATTGGGTTGATGCACATCAAGCTAAGGTAGATTGTCACCAAAAGATAGTTGAGTGTGTGCATGACCATGGTTCAGCAGTGGTGATCACAGGGGTTCAGAGGCCCATTTCCCTTCGTATGATATCCTCTATGCAGTTGAAGCGGTGTCTATGAAAGGGATGCCAGTTGTTTTCTATCACTCTTAGAGATATGGATGAGGAGATGACAGAGGTATCCTTGGATGACCATCCCATTCTTAAGGAGTTCGCTGATGTTTTTCCTTCTGATTTTCCAGGTATGCCACCTCATCGAGAGATTGATTTTCGTATAGATTTGTTGCCAGGGGTTGAACCGATATCGAGGGCACCTTACAAGATGACTACAGATGAGCTTGGTGAACTCAAGCTTCAATTAGAGGAGTTGTTGGAGAAGGGTCACATCTATCTTAGCATCTCACCTTGGGTTGCTCCTGTCATCTTCATTAAGAAGAAGGATGGATCCCTTCGTCTATGCATAGACTATAGACAGTTGAACAAGGTGACGATCAAGAATCATTACCCACTCCCAAGGATCGATGACCTATTTGATCAGATGCAAGGAGCCAGATTGTTCTCTAAGATTGACCTTAAGTCTACATATCATCAGTTACGGATTGCAGAAGCGGATATTCATAAGATTGCGTTCAGGACTAGGTATGGCCATTATGAGTTTACAGTGGTACCATTTGGGTTGACGAATGCTCCTGCAGTGTTCATGAGTCTCATGAATGGAGTGTTTCGTACCTTCTTGGATCGATTTGTTATTATTTCCCTCGATCACATCTTGATATATTCACGTACCAAGGAGGAACATGAGGTTCACTTGCGACATGTATTACAGTGTTTGAGGGAGCATCATTTATATGGCAGCTTGTTGAAGTGTGCCTTCTTTCGTCCAGAGGTTCACTATCTTGGTCACATTATATCTAGTGATGGTATCTATGTAGATCCATTGAAGATTAGAGCTATCATGGATTGGCCAGCGCCTACTACAGTGACAGAGGTCAGGACTTTTATGGGTTTGGCAGGTTATTATCATCACTTTGTAGAGGGTTTCTCTAGGTTTGCACATCCTATCACTTCCCTTCAGCGAAAAGGGAAGAAGTTTGAGTGGATAGATTAGTGCGAGAGGGCTTTTCAGACCCTCAAGGAGCGTCTCACTAGCGCTCCTATCTTAGCAATTCCAGATCCTTCAGCTGAGTTCATGGTTTGTACAGATGCATCTATTGATGGCTTAGGTGTCGCACTTATGCAGGAGGGTAGAGTGATCGCATATGAGTCACGAAAACTCAAGACCCATGAGATGAACTACCCTATGCATGACTTAGAGTTAGCAGCAGTAATTCATGCTCTAGTTCATTGGAGGCACTTCCTTTTGGGTCATCACTTCGAGCTACATTCAGATCACCAATGCCTTCAGTACATATTCACATAGCTGAATCTAAATGCTCGCCAAAGGCGTTGGATGGAGTTTCTATGCGAGTACAACTTTGAGGTGCATTACATCAAAGGGAAGGAGAACGTGGTTGAATATGCATTGAGTAGGAGGCATCATGAGCTATCATCCATGACATTGAGCATTGATTTGAGGAGTCAGATTCTACAACACCTTCGAGAGGATGAGTGGTATATGTTGGTTCAACAGGAGATCCAATCACAGAGGGCCCTTAAGGGCAAGTTTTTAGGATATACTTTGGAGTCTGATGGTTTACTAGGACACAGAGAGCATATCTATGTACCTAGTGTGGGTGACCTTTGCACAGTTATATTATCAGAGGCACACAGAGCACCTTATGCAGCACATCCAGGGGTGAAGAAGATGCACGCTGATTTGAGACAATTGTATCATTGGGCAGGGATGCGACGAGACATTGCAGATTTTGTGACTCGATGCCTTGAGTGTCAGAGAGTCAAAGTAGAGCATCAACATCCAGCAGGACTTCTTTACCCACATGATATTCCTGAGTGGAAATGGAACACCATTTCGATGGATTTTATTGTTGGTCTACCTTTGTCCTCACGTCGTCATGATGCCATCATGGTGACTGTTGACAAGTTGACCAAAGTAGCCCATTTTTCACCCGTACGTACGACTTACATAGCTCCAGTAGTAGCGAGAGTCTTCCTTGATGAAATTGTTAGATTACATGGAGTACCTCACAGGATTATATCAGATAGGGATTCACTCTTCACATCCACATTTTGGACATCCTTATAGCAGGCGTTGGGCACTCGACTCAACTTCAGTTCAGCTTACCATCCTGAGACAGATGGGAAGACAGAGAGGGTGAATTAGGTGTTAGAGGATATGCTACACATGTATGTGATGGATCACCTGTCTCGTTGGGAGGATTATCTATATTTGGTTGAGTTTTCCTACAATAATGGGCATCACAGTTCCTTAGGCATGCCACCATTTCAGGCATTGTATGGCAGACCATGTAGGACTCCTTTGAGTTGGGACAGGATTGAGGATAGAGTATTTATTGGGCTAGAGATGGTACAGGATATGGAGCAGCAGGTGGTCTTGATTAGACAACATCTACAGGAGGCACAGGATCGTCAGAAGAAATATGCCGATGCAAAGAGGGCTGATCGAAGCTTTTTAGTTGGGGACCATGTATTTTTGAGAGTGTGACCACATAAGAGTCCAATCCGTTATGGAAAGGGCTCTAAGCTCGCACCACGGTTTATGGGTCCTTTTGAGATCTTGGAGCGGATAGGTCCCATAGCTTATCGTTTAGCCTTGCCACCTAGCCTGTCGCGCATCCATGATGTGTTTCATGTATCTGTTTTACGGCGTTATGTACCTGATGCTTCTCATGTGTTGGATTGGGATGCTTTGCAGGTGGAGTCGGATGGCCAGTTAGCTTTGGAGCCCATCCGCATTTTGGCTTGACGGATGTTGGCTCTTCGAGGCTGAGAGTTGGACCAGGTTAGGGTCCAGTGGGATCGCTATGATGAGGTAGCAGCCACTTGGGAGGATGCCTCACGTTTGAGGGTCCTATATCCTCACCTCTTTGATGACTTCCAGGAGGAAGTTCATTCTTAGGGGAGGAGGACGTGAGGCCTACCATTTGATACACCATTTGGCTATCTTTTGATTCGATCATATTGATACTCTATGTGTATAGACTATTTTGGATTATCATAAACACTTGATGTAATGCTTGTTTTATGCTTATGATGCTATGATGATTATATGCACATTATGTTTCCTTTATTGATATGCTCATATGATTTGGTTATCATGATTGAAATGGACAATTGTTTTAAAATGAGATGGAATTGATAGGATGCTAAATTTAATTTAGTGATGATGTGATTTATTTATTATGCCATGACTATACATGAATTGATAAAATATGTTATTGCTAGAGGAGGAATGATTATAGATATTGAATTTATAGATTCCGAGTTAGATTGTGCTAAATATATGCATATGAATTTATAATTTAATTATTGATTATCATGCATTGGATATTTTGACATGTGGACATTGAGTGTGTAGGTACGTGCCCATGGCCAATGGGATTGGAGGTAACCAAGGGTACCCAATTGTGTTAGCCTAGTGAAGCCACTATGGTCCATGAAGAATGGACCATAGCCTCTTGTGTTGTATTTTAATTTGTGATTAAAAAGATTTAATGTTGAATCTGGAGGTTATGTTTTTTTAGGGTCAATCAAACTTTTGTTGAGGGTTTTGGGGCATGTTGGAATTATTTTATTATCTTTAAATTTCAATTTCTTTTTGAGGGTTTTCAAAGGTTTAATTAGTCCTTAAATTGGGTTAATTGGCCCTTAATTAACCCCTAGGATAGTCACCTATGGGTTAGGGGTCAAATCAAACCCATAACTTATCAAAATTGCAAGTTGTGACCCTTCTTAATTAGCCATCAAGAAGGGTGACGGATTTTGGGGATGGGATTGGAGTGTTGACTCCAAAATCACATTTATGAGATTTGAAAACCTTGTTGAGTGTTGAACACTATTTGGCCTTTCACTTCCCCAAGAGTTCTCACACATGTGTGAGAACTTGTGGGGAGGTGTGTCCATGGGAGTGAATAGGAGGTTGACATGTGTCACACTCTCCTCCAAGGGTTTCTAACCCTTGACTCCTATTTGAATCCTTTGGAAAGGAAAGGAAAGGGTTCTTCTTTTGGGCTTGGTGTTTGGATTGCTTGGAGGAAGGAAAATTTTGCTTGGTCTTGAAGGAGTAGAGATTTGGAGCTCATCTTCAACCCTCTCTCATTGTTGGCTTGGATTTGAGGTAGGTTTTACTCTATCTTTATGTATGTTTTCTTTTCTTTTCTTTTACCTCTTTGTATGGAATTTTGAGAACATGAGTTATATGGGTTGTTGTCCTTTTATGTGTCTTTGCATTTCCTTGTGTTGGTTTGGGGTTGGATAGGATAAACTCACCCAATGTGGGAAGAGAATCCTTGTGGGGGATAGGAATGTGTAGGAACCTCTATGGGGAGATTGTTCCTCCTTTGAGAAGGAAGGGCACAAAAGGGTATGAGTACCTAAATTTGTTTCATGATAGTATGGTGTTTTTGGAAGATTGTTGTATGGAGGATGTATGATACAAAGTATTTTGATGAATGGGTGGATTGGAGAAGAAGAAAAATGCTGATGTTTAGTTTTTTTTTTATTTGTTAGCAACTCTCCCCATATAGAAGTGATGTCCACCTCTATCCCCATCTTTGGATTAATAAAGAATCCCTAAGTAAATGTGTGAATCTTGGTTGGGAGTATTTTGTTTTGAGCATTCTAGTTTGAAATGGATTTTTGTCCTATCATTGTGTGTACCCGGTAGTCTGGTTACCTCTTAGCTCGAGGGGAGGTGAGCACACCTGAATGGCCATGAGAAAATTAGTTTTAGTTATAACTTGCAGATTTAAAGATCACCTTTGTAGCTGTGTAAAAAGTTTTGAAAGAAAGATATATGGTCCTCAATGTTCAACTATGTTGCAGTTTGTGGATAGACATTTAATAACATGTAAAGAGTATAAAAGCATTAAAAAGAAGAACTGTTACTCTGTATGATTTTCCCTATGGGTAGTTTGAAAATATATGCTTATATTTTGGAAGCATATAGACTCCTTATCACTGCAAGAAAGGAATGATGTTGTAATGCAGTAAAATTGATGATAGCCTCTCCTCCCTTTGAATAGTTCTATTTTATTATGTGTAAATATTTATTTCACTGCATATTCGTGATTTTATATGAAAGAGAAATGGAGTGTTGTTGCAAAGTTGTTGCAGAAGACTGAAAATAAATCTGTGAACTTAATCTATTTGAAGGTTTGGCATTTTGTTCTACAATAAAAATAAGAGTAGCATGGAAAATCATTACATTTGATCTTGTCACATGTTAGTTAGGAAATTGCAAACTATTTACATAAAAAAAAAAAAACATGGGAAATCTGTTGGGTAACCTCTAGAATACCTGAGACTATGGTTGTTCAGAAATAAAAGAAAGATAATGTTTTAAGTATTTGCAAAACTGTTATTTCAATTCATGAATTGTTTCTTTAGTAAAGAAAATTGTACTCTGTTGATTTTCTTTCCTCCTTAATGAGTTAGGAACTGATTTCAAAGAGTTAATTTCTTATCTTGTGATGTTACTTGGGAGTAGTTTTTCAAAGAAAGAAGAGAAAAAATAAAAATTATACATACTGTAAGCTTTATTGTTTAAACCTGTTCCTGTGGTTCGGTTTACTTGAAGGTGAAAAAGAATAAGAATGTGGCATTAATGTTCTCCTCTCTGAAATATTATTACTTATGCATTGAGTTAGTAGGTTGCAAAGCAGATCAAACAAGCAAAAATAAAAATAAAAATTATTCTAGGTAGATAGGAATTGCATCACTGTTTAAACGTAAGGGTATCGACTGTAAATAATCCTTGGCTGCATGTTTTCTTTCTTCCTTCTCACTGTTACTATGCAGTAGTCAGTTGGTAAGCATTCTAGTAAAATAACTAAAGGGAAACATAGAGTTAGTTGGTCAATAGTACCTATGCTTGCCTCCAGAAAAGTCAGGAAAGCTAGCAAACTTCTGAGCTTAGGTAAAAGAAAAAAAAACAACAAAACACTAAGCTGAAAAGACAACAACCGAAAGACCAAATCTTCTTGTGTAAGACTCAAACAGCTAGTCACCACCCTTATCGAGTTGCATTTTCAAAGACTCGAGCTGAGAAATGGTTGCTACCCTGTTGCCAAAAGTTAGGGTAGGCAGTGTTAGCGAGTAAGATTAGTGCTTTAGGGTTGTTACCTTGTTTGGGGTGCTGAGCAAATTTATTCCTCCTCAGTCACACAATCAAGGTTATCAGATTTCTCAGGTGAGTTACTCCATTTCACCAACTTTACTCATTTGCAAGTGGCAAGATCCATGTGGATGGTTGTGCCAAGATGAAGTCGGCGCAAATAGTTAATACTATATTTAAAACAAAACTGCCAGGAGAGTAAAATTATAATCATTCTTATCGATATCACTGTCATTCCTTTAATGTCCAATGCTATTAATAAAAGGTCAGCTAATGTATGCTTTAACACAACTTAAACTCAACCCAGTTGTCCCTCATCAAAGTTTACCAACTCCCTTATGCTCTTTAAGATTAGGCGCCTAACACAGTTTCAAAATGGACTACAATACTTATAAAATTTGTTTAAAATTGCTTGCCAACCACAAACATTTTATTCAATTAATGCGCTAGCAGAATAATTAACTTACTGTTCAAACATTTAAATGCCAGATTTGATTTGCTTCTGTAATTGATTCTAGAGTGACGTTAGTATAATGCTTAAAATAATAACATGCTATTACATGTTGCGATAAGTAACAATTTTAAAGTTAAATTTAATTACATTATTCTCATCATGAGCAGCAGGAGCTTCTTGGTGATGATAATTAAAAAAAAAATTATGATATCAAGAAATATATTCAAATCTTTGTCAACCGTAATAATAGAAATTCCATAGTAAAGTAAATATCTAGTGGGGGATATATCCCCATACTCTAAAATCTTTCCCTTCAACTTGTTTAATCTCTTGCCATCATGGCACGTCGCTGCCTTAAAATTGTACAGAGCCAAGGTAATGGATGGGGTAGTTAAAGTTTGCGCTTAGTTGTTTCATTTTCCTTTCCATTGCAATTTATCTTTATTCGATGAAGGCTTCACAGTTCATTAGAATCAAATATGATAATAGAGCCCTCACCCGTACTTTTAGGAACACAAAATTCTAAATAATAAAAAGAGGAATACATCCCATGCTTTTCAAAAGGAGGCCTTAATAAAGAAAATAACACAACTAATCATTCGCCCCTCTTCCTTTCCATTAAGGGAATAATTAAATGCATATAAAAGAATTTATTATATTTATTTATAATTGCTATTCTTATAAGTTGCTATTTAAAAGTTATGTATATCCTATTTAAGGAAATTGTATTAAATGTTCACTAGCCTCTCTTTTTTTTAAAAGTTAGAATTCTAGGATTTAATTTATTTATTTTAAAATGAGGTAGGAGGTTATAAGTTAGTTAATTGAATTAAATAATTAAAATGGAAAAAGATTTATATATATATATAATTCATTTAAAATTATTGTAATTTGTTTTGTTTTTTTTTTATATATTGGGATAATTAAATTATGAGGTAGGATAGAATGTTTTCTCCATAAAGTTTATTTAGATAAAAAATAATAATAAAATAAAAAATAATAATTAATTAAACTTCACAAATTTCTTGTCAATATAAATTGTATTAATTTTAATACGAATATTAAATTATTGCAGCATTAATCCCTCCACAAAGAAGTTATAACTTTAGGGTTATAATAGTAGTACTTTCAAATTCTAGCTAATCTTGGATGGCTTGATAACATTATGTTAGAATGGAGTTGGAATGACAAGTGGAGGTTAGTCTCTAATAGTCCTTAGCAAGTATTCTGAACCTAGCACATCCTTAACTTAGTTCTCATGTCACCTCCTTACTGCTCTAAGGATGCATGCAGGGGAGTCCGTACATCTAATAATGTTTTCTCTCCTCACCCTCGCTCTCGAGCAGCATAACGATGGTGGAGTTGCACAAGCATCTTCACCCGAAGCATATAGTGTGTCACCATGCACACACATGCCTAAAAATTGCTTCAACATTATAAGCTTTGTTTCAAAAAAAATTAGTTGTGTTTTTTTTTCCTTCATTCAAATTTTAGGCATGACATAATTAAATAATTAAATTTATTTAATTAATAGATGAAAAAGGACTTTAGAAAATAATAAAAAAGTTAACATTATTTAATCATGACAATGAAGGTACAAATTGTGAAGAAATTGAAGTCGTAGGCCTAGACCAATTTTTAGTGTCTACATGTATAGTATATCTAGTCTTAATAGACTTCTAGATTTCAAATCCAAGAGAAACCAAAAAACCTTGCATCCTTCTCTTCTGAAATGCATAATCTAATCCAACAAATAGAGAAACATCTTCCTTGTGCACCATCCCAAGTCTACCTCAAATGGTTAAGATGTGTTTCAAGGAACCCTTCTCTGATACCAATTGTTGAATACACAAGACAACTAAGAGGGGGTTGGTGAATCAATTGTACCTTAAAACTTCAAAACCATCAAAAAATTTCAAATTCACATTAATGCAATTAACCCTTAATCTATTAGAATGATTTATCATCAAAGAAGATAATAGAAGTAGAACCAAAGCAACACCATGCTAAATGAAACACCAGATTTACCTAGAAAACCCAATAAGGGAAAAACCACAATGAGGATTAGCTCACAATGTAAAGTAATATCAACACTGATTACAAAGGGCTCACTACCAAAGGGCTCACTACGTAGAAGAAAGAAAGACTCACTACTAGAATAAAAAAGAATATAGAGAAGAGTGTTATAATGATAAATCCATCTCAATACAACAAAAAATTCCTCCACAACATCACCAACACCTTCACAATCTTAGTCAAGATTGTAGACACCTTTTGCTTAGTGCATCCAGTAAGCTAACATGTGAAATCTTGCACTACACTTCAAAAATTTGCACATTACAACTCTACAATTCACATCATTCACATCACACAAATCTATCTTATCATCCCTCAATAACTCAACACATATTTATACTATCTTCAAACTTGAAAAAAATATCCAAGGTTGGATATACATCTCAACTATACAAATTAAAATTAGGTTGGTACCAAAACATTCCTACGATTGAAAGGAATGAAGGAAAACAAAAACACACTTGAACTCAAATCTAAATCAACTCATACATTTCATTCCATGCTTCCAAAAACACTAAAATAACTCCATAATTAATGTAAACACCCCAGGTCATTAGAACTTGTGTAAACACCATTAAACAATCAATTATACCCTTCCATTGATACAAAAAAAACTCACATAAAATAAATGTCACTTGAAGATAATATGGAATATTCCATAAACACCTTGAAATTCATCAAATTTCTCCACAAAAATGTCACCTATAGAATATACACACCCAATAAACTCAGATAATTCTTCCATACACTACAACTCAAGAAATAAACTTCTAAAGCACCAAACCTCAAATAACTTCAACTAAGTAAAGATATAAACATTATTAGCACCTTCCAGGTCCGCAAGCCCTAAAACCACTCTGTCGAGAAATGTGGAGAAAAACCATTTCTCCTAGACACCTCTCCAATGCACAATTTACGCACTGGTGAAAAAAAATTCCTCTGCACAACAATCCAACACACCAAATTTTGGATCCAACACATTTGAACACCTCTAATCAACCACACAAGTAGATCTTGAACATAGAAGAAATGCAAAGTGAAATTAGAACGCTACTTTTTAACACAAAACACAATTGTAACACATTGTTTCCTCTTTTTATTCAAATTTTCTCAAAAGCACTTGGAATCCAAGCACCAAAGACACATCCTAATTATCTTTAGCACTTCCTCATCACCAAAAAGCCAACTAAAACATAGCAACTGAACCATACATCCATAGAAATAAGCGTACCAAAGAAACATTAGAGGTTGACACCAATGGTTTACTAATGACAACATAATAAAACTAATCAAAGCATCATCAGAGACACCATCAACTCAAATACCATTTTCTAACATTCATGCAACTATCTCCTTCTCATACAATTGACACCAATGACAACACTAAAGATTTTTGAAATCAATGACAACACCAATTGTAATACTTGCAACAATATCCCCCTTTGTCATTGATGAAAACATTTTCTCTTCATGACTACTCACCGAATTTCGGCAATCTTGAAGGGAAGTACACAACTATGTGAAGGAAGGACATTTCAAAATCTCAAGTTTAGCTTGGATTTTTTTTTTGCAAATTGGAAATGAACGTTATTTGAAGGTCAATATCGAGAGTCTTAATGTTTATTTGTGAGTAAATAAATTGGTATTTTTCTATGAAATTAGTGACCTTTTCATCATCCTTTTGTTTGCATGTCATTAAATCAGCTAAGGTCATCTTAGGACCCATATGTATTTGTAAGTGATTGTAGAAGGCATCAATAAGTTCATTGAATGAACGTATTGAATTATTCAATAATGAGAAAAACCATTCCAAAGCAGTATCCTTCAAGGATCTAGGGAAGAGTTTAGCCAAGAGTTTATCCTGAAAAATGAATTCACTACATAGGGTTGTATATGCAGAAACATGTCTAATAGGATCTCCTTTCCCACCATATTTCTCAAATCTAGGAATCTCTATAACTTGTGGCATTTGTGTTCACAATATCTCCAAGGATAATGGGTTTGTTTTGAAATATTGTGAAGATTGGCCATTTTGATTTTGACTTAACGTAGCAATTTCTTGTTGGAGGGATGAAACATTTTGTAAAAGTGTGTTAAGGATAAGATCATTGTTAATATTGTGAGATGGAGGTGTATATGTATGCAAAGGGAAAGTGACTTATAATTTTGTGACGGGGGATGTATTAGGAGATATTAGATTTGAACACACAAATCTAAAGGGATTCCCAATGGAAATACCGAAAAAAGTATTAACATTGCTAGTATACAATTGGATTGGTGTATGTCAAAATAGAGGTTATGGTTGTGGAAAGAGGAATTAGAATTTTTCCTTGAATTTGAGTATACCCCAAATCTTCAACACAACTAGTCATGGTAGGGACATGTTTATCAATAATGCGGGCTAAGCTACGAACAATCTTTATTCCTTGTTCATTTTCAATCAGTCTCCTCATGTTATCGATGATACAAATGACATTACTAGCATCGTGTTCAGAACACACAAAGTCTTACAATTTTTCAAGTTCTTCATCCATTCTTCTAAGGTTCTGATGAGGGAAATTATAAATCATTGTATCAACATCATTAACATTAGGTGTGGGTAGGGAGGTCATGGGAAATGAAGTGTTAAGGGTATGGTCCATAATGGGTTGTCTAGTGTCAACACTATGAGTGAAAGAGTTAGAAACCCCATGATCCATGATGATTGATGTATTGCAAGATGACATAAGTCTAGAACTATGTCACATGACAATATTGGAAATTGGAAAAGAAGTTGTGAAGCTCATACAAGTTTCACGAACGCAAAGTGCACCCAAAATGGATAATAATCAAAATACAATCAAATATCCTAGAATACAAAGTGCAACACAAGTATGTAAAAGTAATTTTCAGATTTAAAACAAGATAACCTTTTTATTATGCTATGCAAAAACCTATAAATGATGTCTTTTAGAAGAAATTTTGAATTTAAACAATACACTAAATTTGACAAAACTAAGCTTAATATGAACAATTTCAGATAATAGAAATTCTGGAAACTGAAATAAGAAACTAAATACAGAAACACATAATGTATGAACAGTGTTTTTAATGCTTAGAAATTCAGAAAAAGCCTTGATCAGGGACTCATTCATCCATGGGTGAATGGGTTTCACTTCATGGTTTTTAAAAATGAATTTGTAGATCTCTAAAATGATTTCTATCGTTTTCAAATTATAATTTCAAATAGGTGGTTACACTTTAAGATTTATGGAAATTTAGATCTAAATGAAAGTGCCAAATAATGATAAATGACAAGAAAAAAGGAATAATCTAAGATGCAATTATGATTCAATTTTCTATTTTAAATGACTGATTATGCAATATTATGTTAAAACTATGCAAATTGACAAAGATTTTTGAATTTTCCAAGTTTTAAAGAATGGAAAATGCAAACTAAAACCCTAAATGAGATGAAAAATAATGCAAGTTAGGAACCATAAATAAGATGCAAATGAATGCAAAACCTAGATCTAGCAATGAAAATGGACTCCAAATTAGCAAGTTATTATGCTCAAATGTCAGGTTCACTAGAATGAAACAACAAAAAAATAGGTTATGTTATGAGAGGGGTTCACCAAAATGATAATAGATAGACATGTTTTCCTTTATTTTATTAGGAAATGAGATCCTCACAATGAATTAATTATCAACCCATAGGTTAATCAAACCAATGTGAGAATCTTTAGATTTCCTTATGCGCTCAAGATGGGGATCAATCTCAAACAACGCTTTGGGTAGAAAAACTAAAAATATTAAATCAAATCCAAAATGAGATCTAACACTTGAAATGAAAATATTAAACTCAATAAATTAGTAGAACTAGAAAACTAAATGCAGATTTGAGAAGGGTAGAAATGTGTTTACCTATCATCAAGAGGTAGTTTATGAAGGTTGGTTGGGACTCATTCAACCATGGACAAATGAGTCTCTACTCAGGGTTTTTCTACAACTTTTGGGAGCCTTTAACATAGATCTATAACTTTTGATTTTTCTAGGTTTAAGTTTCAGAATGTCAGAAATCAGATTTGTAGGTGAGATTCCATGATTTGAAAACTTTGAAAACTTTTCCAAAATTGCACTTCAAAATGTATTCAATCCTTTTTCAACCTTAACTTGCAATCACACACACAAGAGAGAAAAACTGTTTGTTTTTGGGTGAATGTTGATTTGCCTTGGTGAAACCCTGTTTTGGCAATAAAACTTGAATTGAAATAATGAAATGAAAGAGGGAATGAACAATGAACAATGCTATGTTACCACCCAACAAACCCTTATAGAAACCTCTATAATGGAGACCTTAGGAGTTCAGAAGCTTGCATGAAATGGATGCACTATATGTGGATCTTGATGCTTGAATAATGTTTTGAATGTTTGAACTTGATCTTGAAACCTACATCATAATGTTAGCTCCAAAAACATACATGATGCAAGAATAATTTGACATAATGGATAGATCTTGATTATTGTAATAAATCTCTGATATACCTACTCTTGAATGCTCTTGGTCATCAAATTTAGCTCTTGTGAAGTCACATAAAAATTCTAGGTGAAACTTAGTGAAATTCCCTTGAATTTATAGGTATGTATCCTTAATTTCCCAGTATTCAAATATCACAAGTTGACATTGAATTATAAATTTAAAAATGTTTAAATACCACCAAAAAAATAATTTGAATTTAGGTCCAAAGGTCTAGGGAGCACACATTCACCCATGGAAGAATGGGTCCCAAGTACCTATTCCTAGAACACACATTGCTCAAGGTAAAGTGTTATGTTTAGGAATTAATTATTGTTGGATTTCCTCTCTAGAAAAATGTAATTTATTAGGTTTGTAAATGAAAGAAAATGATTATTAAGGAAGAATTAAGCTCATTTTAATTAAGAGGCCACAAATAAGAGTGAAAATATAAAGGATTACATTTACCAACACTAAATGAAGGCAATATCTGTTGCAAGTATGAGCTTGTTTAGTGGTGTTGTCATTAATGTTGTCAGTGATGTCAACATTGTTCAGTATGTTGCAGATTGTATATGTATGGCTGAGATGTTGTTGAGATGTTGTGAGTACATGGAGCTACCTTTATGGTTTTGTAGATATGTTGGTGTGATGAGTTTCCAAGTGCTTTTGAGAAAATTAGATAAAGAAGAGAAGTTTGTGTTTTGAATGTGGTCCAGTATGTGCTCCATGTTTCTCTTGTGTTGATCCTATTCCTTTGTAGATTTGAAGGCGTGTTGATGATGATTTGATATATGGTACACGTGAAAGTTGTGTCCACCGCTATATGTGTTCAACCAGTAGAGTGAATGTTCTGTGGACTAGTAGAAATATGTTTACTCTGCAGTTCTCCACTATTTTGTTTTAGATCATGCAGATCTGGGAGATGTCTTGTGAAGGTTTTCTTCTACTTTGGTGAAGAGGTTTGGAGTTTCATGATCTGGAAATCATGTTTTAGAATTTTTGTGTGTCTACACAGCTCGAATTGACTGGTGAAAGGAGTTCAGTGTTTGAAGTCTGTTATTTCTTTTGCGGATGTATTTGGAAGATTCTGAGATGTATTCTCATGCATAATGAAGCATGTTGGGTCGTCTATGTGTCATCTTCTTGTTAGAAGTGTGTGCATCATTGATAATTTGTGTTTTCATTAGGTTTGTTCGACCTAGTGTTTACACTTCATTCAAAGAATAAAATTCAAATAAGCAAGCATGTGGTTGGTTCAAGAAAAAATATTTTTTTGGTCCACTCTTATTCCTTTCCATTGCGGGAATTTAGAGTTGCTGACCTAATTTGAATTTATGAAATGATGTATTGTGGCCAACCTTGGTAAATGTTTCTAAGATTGAGAACAGTATAAAATCAAGGAGAGTTATGAGGAATTGTATGACAGTGTGATGCAAAGTGATGAAAGTCTACCACAAATCATAAGAGAAGAAGTGTGTGTGAGTGAGCTATGATAGAAAAATTTTAGTGTGTTTAAGGCAGTGAATTAAAGGTTACAGTTGTAATCCTATGAATGTGATCCAATTGTTGTGGTGGATCTTTTGTTATCTTTTGTATCTGTAGGCAGTGAGCCTCCCTATTGGATAGTGACTCCTTTGTAGGTAGTGATCCTTTGCATTTGGACAATGAGTCCTCTTTTGGGAAATGAGTCCTCTTTTAGGAAGTGAGCCCTTGGAAGTGAGCCTTTGTATTCAGTTTATAATCTTTATATTGTGAGTTAACCCTCACCGTGGTTTTTCCCTTATTAGGTTTTCCATGTAAATATCTGGTGTTCATTGTGTTGATTTACTTTTTGTTATTTATGTTTCATGCTCATATTTAATAACAAAGTTGTGTGGTTGAAGATTTGATAAGTGATAAAGTTTTAAGTTTTAATTTGTGTGACAACTGATTCACCCCCCATCTCAGTTGCCTTGCACATGTTTAAAAATTGATATTAGAGCTCTGGTTCCTTGTTGTAGATCTTAATCACTTAAGGAAGATCCAATGGTGGACAAGTTGTTGATCCCTATGTTTGATGGAACTAACTACAAATATTGGAAGGGACAAATGAGAGGATATATTATATCTCTTGGTTTGAAGACCTGGAAGGCTGTTGAGAATAAGTGTACACTTCCATCTAGTGGTGTTAATACTATAGATAAGATCTCTACTTATGAAGAAAATGAGAGAGTGAAGTATGTGATTTGTAGTGGTTGATCTAAAAATGAGAAAATTAAGGTTAATTCTTTGGATACTACATATGATGTCTGGAAGAAGCTGGAAGATATGTATGAAGGGAATGAAAAAGTGAAATTGACAAAGAGACTGGTGGCAAGGCATAGATTTGTGAACCTAAAAATGGAAGACGGTGAAGAATTTACAAGTTTCTTTCAGAGAGTTGAACATACTGCAAATGAGGTTACAAATCAAGGAGGAAAGCTAGTAGATGAAGACATAATAGAGAAGATCCTGATCACCCTATTGGATTGCTACAACAACAATATCTTGATGATTGAAGAAATGTATGACCCTAAGAAGTACACCTTGGAACACTTGTTTGGCACCATGCAAGCATTTGAATTGAGAAAGTTCTGGAAAGATGACAAGATTGAAGAAAATATAGAAATGACATTTAAGGAAATGAAGATTGAGGAGGAACCGGATAAAGATGATGTTGATGAGCTGGAAGCTAACTTTACTAGGAAGTTGAACAAAGGTACTGGAAAGTATAAAGGTATGTTTCCCCTTTAAATGCTTTAGTTGTGGTAATATTGGTCATTATGCTTCAAGATTTATGAATAGAGTTGCACATAAAAAGAACAAGGATTATAAGGATAAGGATAGGAAGGATAAGAAGTATAAGAAGTTGTACTATGTTAAGGAAGAGGCAGGTATTTCTAATGATGAATCTAAAAATGAAGATGATAGTGAATGCTTATTCTTACTGTTGGAAAATAAATTCGTATCCACTAATCCTAGAAAGTGTGTAATAAAAATGGCTTCAGAAGTTTAAAAAAATAGGATGGAAGGTACTCTAGTTACCACATTTCATGCAAGACAAGATGAAGACTACTGGGTAATTGACAGTGGATGTTCAAATCACATGACTGGAGATAAGAGGAAGTTCACTAAACTTGAAAAATATGATGGTGGTTTAGTCATGTTCGGTGATGATTCAGGAGCTAAGATTTGTGTTAAAGGTTCAATCAGTTTTGATGGAGTGCATAGCACCGATGATGTATATTATGTTAAGGGTTTGAGGCATAATCTTTTGAGTGTTGATCAGATGTGTAGCAATGGCTTTAAGCTTGTGTTTTAGAACAATACTTGTGAAATTAGAAAAGGATCAAGAAATGAAGATATGATTTTTGTTGGAAGAACTCATGGAAACATCTATTAGCTGAAAGGAGTTTATGGTCATTGTCTTGTATCTCAAATCAGTGAAAGTTGGTTATGGAACTGAAGAATGGGACATGTGAAATTTGATAACTTGGTCAAGATCATTAAAAAGGAAATAGTTTGAGGACTATCTAGAATCACAAGACCTGCTAATGCTATATGCAGAAGTTGTGAATTGGGGAAACAAAAAAGATGTCGCTTTAAAGGAAAATAATATTCTACTACCGGCATACTGGAGTTGGTACATACTGATCTCTATGGTCTGACTAAGACTAGAAGCATGAATGGTGATATATATTTCATGTTGCTTATTGATGATTACACTTGGATGACATGGGTTGCTTTTCTCAGAGAAAAGAATCAGGCCCTGGATAGGTTTAAGGTATTAAAAGCAAGAGTGGAAAATGAAGTAAATCTGAAAAATAAAATGTTTAAGATCAGATAGAGGTGGTGAATTCACTTCTGGTGAATTTAATGAATTATGTGAGAAGCATGGTATAAAAAGACAGTTTTCTCCTCTTAGAACCCCTCAACAGAATGGAGTTGTTGAAAGGAAAAATGAGATAGTTCAAGAAGCCACTAGAACTATGACAAAAGAGTTTAACGTACTAGATGTATATTGGAGAGAAGCGATACACACTGTTGTTTATGTTCTTAATAGAGTTCAGATCAGACACAACAACATAGAGACACTTTTTGAGTTATGGATTGGTAAGATTCCTACTTTGAAATATTTTAAGGTATTTGGAAGAAGATGTTATATTAAAAGAGAAGATGAAAATCTTGGAAAGTTTGATGATAGATGTGATGAAGTAATATTTCTTGGTTACTCTACCACTAGCAAGGCATACATATGCTTTAACAAAATATTAAGGAAGATTATTGAGAATGCTAATGTGAAAGTTGATGAAGACATACACAACCTATTGAGATAAATGAAGTTGAACCTGATGATCCTATTTGTGGACATATACCTGAAGAAAATAGAAGAAGAAGAAGAAGAAGAAGAAGAAGAAGAAGAAGAAGAAGAAGAAGAAGAAGAAGAAGAAGAAGAAGAAGAAGAAGAAGAAGTGGAAGAAGAAGAGAATGAACCAGAACCTATTATTAGGACTACTCAATATGTACAGAAGAATCACCTGAAAGACTAGATAATTGGAGACAAGAGTGAAGGAGTGAAGACAAGAAGCAGAGTTGCAGCTGAGGTAAATATATGTTTACTCTAAAATAGAACCAAAATCTGTAAAGGAAGCATGTGAAGATGAAAGTTGGATGAGAGATATGAAAGAGGAATTACAATAGATAAAGAAGAATCAAACATGGGAACTAGTCCCTAGACCTGTGAACAAGAATATGAATGGTTCGAAAGGGGTATTCAGAAATAAACTAAATGAAAATGGAGAAGTAGTAAGGAATAAGGAAAGATTGGTATGCAAAGTATATTCACAAGTTGAAGGCATAGATTTTGAGGAAACATTTGCCCCTATGGCTCAAATGGAATCTATCAAATTTTTTTTGGTGTTTTTGGCACACAAGGACTTAAAGGTATATCAGATGGATGTTAAGTCAACTTTTTTGAATTGTGAGTTGGACGAAGAAGTATATATGGAGCAACCTGAAGGGTTTCAGCTGTCTGACAAGTCAGACATGGTCTGTAAATTGAAGAAAGTGTTGTATGGATTAAAGCAAGCTCCCAGAGCTTGGTATGCAAGACTGGACAAATATCTGACAAAGCAAGGATTCAACAAAGGTTTTGTTGATAGCAACCTGTACTTCAAAGTCCAAGGTAATAAGATGTTGATTGTAGTTGTTTATGTTGATGACATCATTTTTGGAGGAAATGAAGGCATGTGTAAAAATATTACTGAAGAAATGGAGAAAGAATTTGAGATGTCTATGATTGGTGAATTGAATTTCTTTCTTGGTCTACAAGTGAATCAAACTGACAAAGGGATATTTATTTCACAATCCAAGTATGTAAAAGAGTTTTTTAAAAGGTTTGGGATGGAGGATTCTAAACCGATTTGTACCCCTATAGTAATTGGATGTAAACTGAGCAAGGATAATGAATCTTCTAAGACTGATTAGAGCAAATATAGATCCATGATTGGTAGAATTTTGTACCTTATTGCTACCAAACCAAATATTATGAATACAATGTGTTCAGTTGCTATATTTCAAGCAAATCCTAGAGAAGCACATTTATGGCTATAAAAAGAATATTTAGATAGCTTAAAGGAACACCGGATTATGGACTATGGTACCCTAAGAGTAATGATTTCACCCTGAGTGCTTATATAGATGTTGATTGGGTTGAATGTGTAGATGAACGGAAGAATTCCAATGGTGGTGCTTTCTTTCTTGCCAGAAGACTAGTTTCATGGCTGAGTAAAATGAAAGACTCGGTTTCTTTATCCACTGCAAAGGTTGAATATATTGTTGCCACATCCTGTTGTACACAAGTTTGGTGGATGAAGAAGACTCTCAAAGACATTGGTGTGGTATGTTATGAACCTATCTCTATCTTCTATGATAATACAAGTGCAATAAACATTTTGAAGAACCCAGTTATGCATTCAAGAACGAAGCACATATCTATCAAGTATCATTTTCTGAGAGAGAAAGTGTTGAAGAATGAGGTCAGATTGGAATATGTAACTACAAAGGAATAGATTGCAAACATATTTACTAAGACTCTTTCAAAGGATACTTTCAAGAATCTTAGGGAAAGTTTGGAGGTCATTGGCCCTCCTAACTAGGTGCACATGAAGGTGCATCATTCCAGTGAATTCATAGATTCTTCATTTACTTGGACTGATTGATGGGTCTACTCTGTAGGGGGAGTAGAAAAGATTTTCATTGTTGCAGTATGAGTGTACTCCTAAGGGGATTAATCAAAGTAGTTGTTATTTTCCATTGATGTCAAAGAGGGAGAAAAGGTTATGTGTTTCCATCAATGACAAAGGGGGAGATTGTTACAAGTATGAGCTTGTATGGTGGTGTTGTTATTAATGTTGTCATTGATGTCAACACTATTCAGTATGTTGCAGATTGTACATGTATGGCTGAGATGTTGTTGAGATGTTGTGAGTACATGGAGCTAAGTACATGGAGCTACCTTTATGGTGTTGTAGATATGTTGGTGTGATGAGTTTCCAAGTGCTTTTTAGAAAATTAGATACAAAAGAGAAGTCAATGTTTTGAACGTGCTCCGATATGTGCTCTGCATTTCTCCTATGTTGATCTTATGCCTATGCAGATTTGAAGGCATGTTGATGATGATTTGATGATTATATAGTCTAAGTTTCAATTTTTGGTGAGATGGTACGCAAAATTTGTGTCCACTGGTATATCTGTTTGACTAGCAGAGTCAGTGTTTAGTGGACTAGGAGAAATATGTTTGCTCCACAATTCTCCACTATTTTTTTTCAAATCATCTGGATCTGGGAGATGTCTTGTGAAGGTTTTTCCTATTCTTGGCGAAGAGGTTTGGAGTTTGGTGATCCAAAAATCATGTTTTAGCATTTCTATGTGTGTCTACACAGCTTAGATTGACTGGTGAAAGGAGTTCAATGTTTGATGTATGTTATTTTTGTTGCGGATGTATCTGGAAGATTCTAAGATGTATTCTTGTGCATAATGAAGTGTGTTGGGTTATCCACATGTCATCTTCTTGTTGGAAGTGTGTGCATCAGTGATAATTTGTATTTTCATTAGGTTTTTCAGACCTAGTGTTTACACTTCATTCGAAGAATAAAATTCAATTAAGGAAGCGTGTAGTTGGTTCAAGAAAAATAATTTTATTGGTCCACTCTTATTCCTTTCCATTGAGCAAATTTAGAGTTTCTGACCTAATTTGAATTTATGAAATGATGTATTATGGCTGACCTTGGTAAATATTTCTAAGGTTAGGAATGGTATAAAAGCAAGGTGAGTTGTGAAGAATTTTATGACATTGTGACACAAAGTGACAAAAGCATGCCACAAATCATAAGAGCAGAAGTGTGTGTGAGTGAGCTATCATAGCAGATTTTTCAGTGTGCTAAAGGTAGTGAACTGAAGGTTTCAGTAATCTTGTGACTGTGCTTTAATTGATGTGGTGGATCTTTTGTTCTCTTTTGTATCTATAGGCAGTGAGCCTCCCTATTGGATAGTGAGTCCTTTGCAGGTAGTGAGCCTTTGCATTTGGATAGTGAGTCCTCTTTTGGGCATGATGGAACCCTCAAAAAAATTTATTGTTCCATCTTAAACCATTATTGCATCTGGATGAAGGGTTTCTACCTACAAGTGCTTACAGGGTCCTATTTGGCCATTGAATCCCTTTTACCATAGCCAATTGTTTTAATGCATTTCAGGTCATTCATTGTCACCTGGTAACCGATTCTTCAATCCTAAGTTCATATTTTTTATATTTTATAAGGTTGAGAAAGGACCTTTTGTTCTTTACATTCTTTGTGTTACATCATTTCATAGACTTGAGTCTATTATTCTCATGTCATCCTAGAGAAGTCCCCTCTTTTAGAACAATTGATGAACACATGCTAAAAAGTTCCACTTACGTCCTGATTTCCCTCCTAGTTCTATCATTCATCACTGATTTATTCATAGGTTTACACCTTGAATTAGCGACGAGTTAAGGATTGATGTTTTCCTTTAACATAGCTCATTGCTAATGGCTTTTGAACCTTGAAATTTGTAATAGCGATGAGAAATGCCCTATTCTTATGTTCTTATCACTCATCATAGATTGTCATTAAAAAGATAAACTTGGATTAGCGATGAGCGATGTGATGTGATTTCCTGTATATTGCTTGATAGCGAATATGTTTTGAATGTAGAGTCTCACATCATCGATATGCGATGAACTTTTTAAATATTGTGAATCCTCTCATTGCTAATTGTTTGCAAAATATATGAGGAGAATTAGTGATGAACGAAGACCTTATGTTATATCTCTCATCGCTCATCGCGGATTTGTTTTTGAACTTGAGTTTTGAATTGGCTATGAGTTATGGGTGTCCTCTAAAGGGATTTTTGTCACTAATGAGATATGATTCTATGAGCAATCTCTTTTGTGCCATTTGTTTTATGTAGGTTGTACGTGTCTAGATCTGGTACTTCCACTACATCTCCTCTCGTAGATGGGATCTTGGGTGCAAGGATTGAATTAGCGATGTGCAACTGAAGGATCAATTTGACCAAAGGTCAAGGCACTAGACCAAGGGCTAAAGACCATCATAGGAATTTTTTTATCACTGATGAAGTTGTGAAAAGATGAAGTACATCAGCGACAAGCAATGACCATTAATCGTAAAGGACAATGTTGAAAAATTATGAGGATTTAGCATAAAGAAAAAATGAAAGTAGTGAAAGGACTGAGGAACCATTGATAAAATTTTAAAGCAGGATAATCTAATGGACTGAAGATCATCACATAAATAATTTTTTCAAAATTTGGGGAGGATTAACAATGAAGTGTATAAAGAAAGTTTCTCTCTAAGAAAAATTGATCCTATGTACTTCGACGATATTAATGAAAGAATAGATTAGGTTGGCGATACATGTTGATTAAAAAATCAAAAAATTTGAGCTGGGATCGCTGCTTTCTATGAGAAAGTTGCTAAGGCCATAAAAAAAAAAGGCTCAAATCACCATGGATGTAGTTTTAAATGCTTTAAAATCAATGGCTTAAATCCAATACTGAACTGTTAAGTTATCAACTCACTCCCATGAGGAGTTTTCAAGTAATTAATTTTGCATGCTTCAAATGTCCTATTTAATACAGATTGCTTGTGTATCTTCTTTCTCATAATTCATTTCACAATGAGTGAGGGTTGAAGGTTAATGAAGAAGTGTGTGGGAATTGAATTCTTCTGAGAAGTTTGTAGATGTTCTAGGCAAGTAGGTCTGCCATGATGATTAGAAAGTCTAAGAAGTTGAGTTTATTTGAGTCTGAGGAAGAAGTTCTTGAGAATGAATGTAGAATGCAAGGAGCTCTTGATATGCCAAAAGGAAGAATAGGATTCAAGAAATTTAAGGAGTATAATACCATGGAAAATTACCATCCACGAGAGTAGACAGTTTCAAAAGAATTAGTCAAACACAGCGAGAAGAGGATGGTGAAATATAAAAAGAAGGCGAGAAAGAATGAGAACTGTAAGGCCTATCTAAAGAAATGTGATTATCCATGTGAGGTTTCTAATAACCCTTCAGATAGTGAGGGTGACACTGATCTAGAGGGTGATTATTATCCCCTCTCCCTGGTACTATTGACGAACTCTAACAAGGAGGTGGTGACAGTTTCTCTAGTCCCACCATGAGCAAAATGTGGGCGAGTATCCTCTAAGGTTGATGACTTAGAGTGATGATTGCGCCCTATTTTTTTTATGAAACCATGCCCATTTTGTTAGGATTGTACTATTCATGTGTTTAGTTGGATTTTTTTTGGGTTGGTGTGTAGGAGAAGTGCCAGACTAGTTAACCTTGGCAACGTGTATAGTGTTTTCAGACAATATACAAGTTTGTGTTGGAGTTGCTATTGGTGAATCTTCTTTGGTCAACAAGGATGAGGATAAAACATGGTTACAACAAACTCTTCCTTTCAAGGAATATAGAATTTGGTCTTTTACTCTTCCTTTTTCCTCAGATGATTTCATGTAACAAACTAAGAAGATCTCAAATTCTGGTACAAGTGAAATGAAATGTACATATAATTAAGAGTGATGCTTGTTGCTCCCTTATTCTATAAAAGGTATTCCAGGGCTTGTTACAAGCGTCAAATTTTGAAGTCTTAATAAGGTTCTAGGTAAACTAAGTTCAAGAAAAGGCACTTGGAATAAAATACTAGAAATAGACAAGTAATTTGTCTTCGATGCAAGATCATGTATGTAGTAATCGTAAATAGGTTTTATAGAAATTACTTATATTAGAGAAAATATTTATCTAGTAGCAGATACTCTCCTATGTATGTTTCTTATAAGTTATGAATGATAAATACTAATGGTGTTATCATTTCTCTTCAAATATTTTGTTTGAATGTATTACTTTGTTTTCAGCTTTAATTCAAGGAATTAATTAAAATGCTTGAATAGGGTTATAAAATTTGTAGGGAATGGCTTAGGATTTCTAAGAAGTAAATGCTTCATGCACTACGAGTTTTTGTAAACACAAAGCAATACAAAGATAGTTTGTTTCTTCCTTAAATGAGTAATTTGTAAATTACTGATCCTCATGTACTTGACTTCACTGGTCCAATTGATGAGACATAGGTCATTTTGTCAAAAATATTTTGTAAAATGAACATATAGTGTTCTAGACCCTAGACTTAAGATAAGACAATATTCAATTAAAGTATAGTAAAAGTGGAATTATCCCCAATTCCTAGCAAATAGCTAATCATTTAGTTGAAAATCTGCAAAGTCTTGAGTGAAATTGAATTTATTTTCCATAAATAGGAATCAATCTATGTATAAATGTATCACTAATTGATTATATTGCACAAAAGCACAATTGGGATTACCCTCCTAGGTTTCACAGAGCCTGAAGTGAAGGATTATAGACCATAAAATCCTATGGTCATTGTGTTGGCCACTAACCTAGTAGTTCTTCATCATAGGAGTTGACTACTTATAGGATTGTTCGGTTCTACTGGAAAAATTACCAACAGAAATGGTGACTCCTTTGGGGAGACTTTGAATCTCTAGTTGTAGACTATTAGATTCAAGAAATTGGTGAAATTTGAACTTTTGGTTCAGATACTGAGGAAATTTCAAACCTAGAAATGTTTCTTTTGAACAAGTTTCAAAAGAGATATGTGTGACTCTATTGTGGGAGAAAACCCAAAAGGACATTCATCTTTAGGAGCTTCAGATTCTTGAAGTTCAATCCTCTATGAAATATACTGAGGTTTCATCAGAAAGAACAACTATGTGTGATGAAGATGTGAAGAACGTTGACTCTATCATATTTTTGGCGTTTCTAGTCAGGAAGAAGAACCATTTGCTACAACATATCCATGTATTCTTCATTTTTTGGTTTTCAAGAAAGATAAAATTTGCATATGAAACCCATAGTTGTAAGTATTATAAAAAATTGATTCCCTATTGAGTGATTAAGCTCTAAGGAAGGGAAATAGTAGTGATAGGCTTTCATACTTCTGAGTTATAATTTATAATCTATTTGATGAAGTGAAATATGCAATTTTTTTGATGAAAGACTTTTAGAAGATATTAAGCAAGTTAAGATAGAAATTTTCATTGTAAGAGATTAAGATCATATTGTAAAACAACTTTCATATGCCTTATGTAAACTACAAAGTTGATACAGAAATACTTGTAAAGGTTAGAAAAAATGTATCATCAACCTATGCATCCTAGTGTGAAAACCTTATCATGTGATAAGAGAAGTTTCAATATTAAAAGGTACATGGCCATAAATTTTGATGGAATTTATGGTTACCCAAATGTCATTCCATCTAAAATTAGAAATGAGCTACCAAAATTTAGTAGTACAAAGGGTGAATTAGCTAGCAAGCATTTTCAAAAATTCAGCAATTTAATGGAGGATTATGAGATAGATCATGAGGATGTTATCATGAGGCTATTCGTTCAGTCTCTAAAAGGAGATGCAAGAGATTGGTTCTCTGATTTACCAACATGATCTATCTATTCTTGGAATGAGTTCAAAGAAGTGTTCATGGAGCATTTTGGTGAAAGAATCAGTGCTAGTTATTTTCTAAATAAATTTATGAACATTGAGAAAGAAGAGAATGAGCTAGTCCTAGCATTTAACGAAAGATTTACTAAAACAATAAGGGACATTACTGATGTTTTGAAATTAAGTGATGCAGTATGTTTGGTTGTTTATTTGGTAGCTTTTGATAATAAGATGAGTTATCTACTAAGAGATAAGGATCCCAAAACTTTGCATCAAGCATATGGGATAGCTATGAGCATTAAAAACAACCTAAATTATGGAATCCACAAGGGTCATTTGAATACAAGTGTTTACTGCCATAGAACACCAAATGTTAATAAAGGATGTAAGCCAGAAGTCAAAAATGAATGTAAGAATACTTTCACCCCTATTGTTTCAACTTACACAACATCTTGTAATATCAACCTCATAAAGCCCCAAACACATCAATAAGAAACCATCATCTTTTCAATTTACAATGAAAATAGCTTGGTTGCTTTATATGAGTCGAGTAGTGAGATGTCACATAAAGAGAACAGAGTAAGGGACGAAAATGTATATGAAGCAAATGAAAGGTATGGTTTAAGTTTTGTTAAAGGATCCTTTACCTATACTCCTAGGGAAAAGATAAGACTGAGTATTCAGTATGATAATTCTAAATATAGTTGCAATATTGATGAGTCCTCTTATCGCAGTAATGATGATGACATTGAGTATGGTAAGCTTTTTGTTGATTGTGATTATTCTCATGAAGTAGAGATGGAATCATTTGTTGTAGATGGGAAATGTGTTTTAATGATGGGAATGCATGTTTGTTTGAAAAGGAACAAATTTCTTCCTGTGAAGAAATTTCATATGGGTGTACTGAACAATTTGAGGATGGGAATGATGTTGAAAATGTGTTTATCTGTGCTCCTAGTGATTACAATGAATTTGAGTGTAATGACGACTTGAAGGATTTTGACCTTCATGTTGAGGAGGTTCTTATGTAAAAAATGAATGTAATGGAGAACCCTTTATTTAATGAGCCTCTATTTTCATCAATTGATAGAAATGATGGTCCCTATCGGTGCAGAGAATATCCACTTTTTGTTGAGGATTCTAATGATGCATCTAAAATAGAGTTAGAGTGTGGCCATGTGAAAATAGAGAAATACCTTAATGATCTCTCTGAGGGAATTTCCCATGAATGTTTTACATTTGATATAGATGTTACAGATAAGGTGAGTATCAACATGCCAACCACCTGGAAGAGTATGAATGCTTTCATTTTCTAGTTCATCTGGAAGGTATTTTTATGAAGCATTACAATAAGATAAATAAAAAGGAATGTTATTTTCAGTATGAAGATGTTTCATATCATGAATATAAAACATATATGTCATGTGATGATAAAAATGTATAGTTTATGCCTAACTCTACAATACAAAATGACATGGATTACACTAGCAATGTTATGCTTAGAAAGGTTGTGAGAAATGTTAATAAGAATGATTGCAATAAGGTAGATTCTCACTTCTTACAAAGAGGTGCAACATTTGTTCTAGCGGGATTGAAGTTTCTCTTACATCAAAGATACAACAAGGGCACATATGGATGGAAAGACATCAGTTCTTTTAGGAGGTTGGTTTCTGGGAGAGGCAGAAACTTACCTAGGGTTTTGGTGGCCTAGTGCCACCAATCAGGAGATAGAGCCTAGTTAGGTTGAATGGTGCATATTATGAATTGCATCTTTGAGGAATCTTCACATTTTGATTGGGTGAATATTAGGACCCATTTTCACATCCTTTTGGCCCTTGTATATCTTGTACATACATTGTTTCTTTCATTTTTTTCTTGTTTCTGGTCTGCTTCACTTGAAATTTTGGAATCTCACCATGCCTATAGGAGGCATGTGTCCCTAGTTGGAGGCACTAATGGAAAACTCAAAAAAATTCATTGTTCCATCTTAAACACTTATTGCATCTGGATGAAAGGTTTCTATTTGCAACTGTTTACAGGGTTCTATTTGGCCATTGACTCCCTATTTCCCGTAGTGAGTTGTTTTAATGCATTTTAGGCCATTCATTGTGACCTGGTAACTAGTTCTTCAAGCCTAAGTTTGTATTTTTTATATTTTATAACATTGAGAAAGGACCTTTTGTTGTTTACATTCTTTATTTTACATCATTTGACAACCTTGAGTCTATTATTCTCATGTCATCCTAGAGAAGTCCCTTCTTTAGAACAACTGATGAACACATTCTTAAAAGTTCCACTTAATTCTCGATGGCCCTCATAGTTGTATCGCTCATCACTAATTTATTCATAGGTTTACACCTTGAATTAGCAACGAGCAATGGACTGATGTTTTACTTTAACATCACTCATTGCTAATGGCTTTTGAGCCTTCAAATTCGTAATAGTGATGAGCGATGCCTAGGTCTTATATTCTTATTGCTCATCGCAGATCATCACTAAAAAGATAAACTTGGATTAGCAATGAGCGATGTGATGTGATTTCATGTCTATCGCTTGATCGCGAATATGTTTTGAATGTAAAGTATCACATCAATGATATGCGATGAACTTTATAAATATTGTGAATCCTTTCATGACTAATTGCTTGCAAAATATATGAGGAGAATTAGCAATGAACGAAGACCTTATGTTATATCGCTCATTGCTCATTGTGGATTTGTTTTTGAACTTGAGTTTTGAATTAGTAATGAGTGATGGGTGTCCCCTAAAGGGTTTTTTTTCGCTAATGAGATATGATTCTATGAGCGATGTCTTTTGTGCCATTTATTTTATGTAGGTTGTATGTGTCTAGATCTAGTGCTTCCACTACATCTCCCCTCGTAGATGGGATCTTGGGTGCAAGGTTTGAATTAGTGATGTGCGACGGAAGGATGAATGTGACCAAAGGTTAGGGCACTAGACCAAGGGCTAAAGACCATCACAGGGATGTTTTCATCACTGATGAAGATGGGAAAAGATGAAGTACATCAGTGACAAGTGATGACCATTAATCGTAAAGGACGATGTGGCAAAATTATGAGGATTTCGCATAAAGCAATAATGAAAGTAGCAAAAGGACTGAGGAACCGTTGATAAAATTTTAAAGCAGGATAATCCAATGGACTAAAGATCATCACATAAATAATTTCATGAAAATTTGGGGAGGACCAGTGATGAAGTGTACAGAGAAAGTTTCTCTCTGAGAAAATTTGATCCCATGTACTTCGCTGATATTAATGAAAGCATAGATTGGGTTGGCAATACATGTTGATTGAAAATTCACAAAACTTCAGCTGGCATTGCTAATTTCTATGAGCAAGTTGCTAAGAACATAAAAAAACAAGGCTCAAATCACCATGGATGCAGTTTTAAATTCTTTTAAATCAATGGCTTAAACCCAATACTGAATTGTTAAGTTATCAACTCGCTCGCGTGAGGAGTTTTAAAGTCATTAATTTTACATGCTTCAAATTTCCTATTTAATACATATTGTTTTTTCATCTTCTTTGTCATAATTCATTTTTCAATGAGTGAGTTTTGAAGGCTAATGAAGAAGTGTGTGGGATTTGAATTCTTCTAAGAAGTGTTGGCAATCTCATCAGCACGTCACTCATATTATTATGACAATAGCGACATCTAGTCCAGCACAAGTCAAACTTGGTCAAAGCAATTCAAATCATCATAAACTGGTCAAACTGTTAAATTTCGGTTAATCTTCAGATGTGTCCTTCTGAACGATAACCTCTATGATTTATGCCTTAGGATATGTCTTTCCTAGGCATCATCATTGTCATTCGACATTTTGAATGATCCTCTTGACATATAAAGATCACTCTTCGTGACATTAGTATTCTTCAGATGTGTCCTTCTGAAGAACCAACTCTGTCATCTATGCCTTAGGATGTGTCCTTCCTAGGCATCGTCATCATTTCGAGGGATCCCTTAGGACTAGTAGGGATCAAATCCTCTCGACATCGACATTATTCAGGATGTGTCCTTGAATTCACCAATTCTCGACATTTTTCAAGATCATCAAAACTTTAAACATTTCGATATCTCAACATTATTAAACCAGACATCTTGACATCAGAACAATGGATATCCAGACGCACCTGGAAAACACTTGACAATTGTCTTTTGGTTTTTTATCATGTTATTAGTTTTTCAGCGAGATCCCACTAAGCAAGATTTAGAGAAGCAGCGACGTGTCATGACGATTGACACGCATGACTACTAGTTTCTCAGCGAGGTCCTAATTCTAGGATTTAGAAAAACAACAACATATCATGGTAAGGGCTCTATTTTTGTATTTCGACAATCATGCCACTATTTTCTCAAGGATGTCCTGGAAATAGGATTTAGAGAAGCAACGACATTTCATGATTTGTCGTTGTCTTTTTTTGCTTTTAGTTGATTATGACAAAAAGACTGGGGCAATCACGCTTTCAGTACGAGTCATGATCATCCTTGTCTGTGACTGTTTGTCTGTCACAATGGTACGACCTTGCACACCTTGATCTATGTCATATCCTGGTGTTTGTTGGCCATTAAAATAGTCTGCCCAATGATGATTAAGAGCAATAAATATTAAAAGTCCTATAGTAAAGCGTTGAAGGATTTGGTCTAGGAATTAACATGCATCTCCGTCAGTCTCGTGTCTTCTCTTTTGTGGTCTGGTCATCTTCTCTCATCAGTCCCGTCGTCTTCTCAAAGTCCATCTCACGATGATATCCTATGACATCCAAAAACATAAATGCATACATAATCATATAAACTTTGCATTAGGTCCATACATAATCACAAACATTGCATTAACATAATCATCAACACTGCATCTTTTACTAAATCCATCATGCACATAATTAACATAATCATATAAATAGGCATTGTATCATCATGGCATCAAAATCACAAATAGGCATCATAGGACATACATGATACATCATAAATCATACATCATACATATCATAATACATAAAGCAAAGAGCATCACATAACACATGTAGGCCGCATCAAAACTGCATCATCCTATACTATCATCATAAAAATGTACAATGTCACAAGATAAAGTCAGGAGATATCCCAAAAATGGAGCTCGCAGGCTCAATAATATACATAATGTGTCACAAATACAAGTATGCCCCTAAGGTAGACTCTCATCATCCCCTCGTGGTGAGGAATGTGACGACGACAACTCTGAACCTGGCACTGAACTGATAGGTGGATCTGTAGCAGCCACTATCTGTGCTACTGGTGGAACCGCGAATGAAGGTCTCATCTCGACGGTAACAAACATCTGTGATGTCACTGTAGCCGGACTCTGAGAGGTGGATGGATCTATCACTGGCGGCTGTCCCTGTACTGACCTCTGCACTAAACCAGTTGACCCATGGCTGTGACCATGGCTGTGGTGTGCCGATGTGAGTGATGTGACCTGTGCACTGATGTATGACTTGTCGAGGTAGATCCTCGACACTGGTGTGACTCCTGCTACCACTGCCACTGCCTGATCTGTGTCCACTACTTGTCCTCAACTGTGACCGAGACAAGGTAGGATCTTGTCGCTCCGGTGGCATTGCCTACTCGTATAGTGTCCTATACTAGCCCAATCTTGTGCTCACCCTGGCTAGATCGTGAGCCATATCCCCTACGGGCCCTGTGCATAACACTGTGAACTCTATACACCACTGAGCTGTGTCCTACTGGAGGATCACCGCCTGATCCCGCTCTACCCAGGCTACCTCCAACGCTGACTGCAAAGATCTGACCTAGGCCATACTCTTGTCTAGTCTCTACTATAGGTCAGCTACCCTCTGATCTGTCATGGCATCTTGAGGCAACCCTGAGGTGGATGGTATCTCCTCCTCTCCCTCCACCATCTGCCATCTGAGAAGTCTCTCGGCATCATCCATGGCATCATCCTCCTCATCGTCATCATCAGCCACATCCTCTGCCACCTCCGCCTCCTCCTCCTGTCCTCCCATACCCACATCCACCTCGTCCTCCTGTCCCCCTACCCCCACATCTCCTCCTCCTCCTATCCTCCCACCCCCACATCCACCTCCTCCTCCTGTCCTCCCATCCCCACATCCACCTCCTACTCTGTCCTCCCACACCCACCTCCACCTCCGCCTCATGTCCCCTCACATTCACCTCCTCCTCCTATCCTCCCACCCCCATATCCACCTCCTCCTCCTGTCCTCCCACACCCACCTCCACCTCCTCCTCCTGTCCCCCAACTGCCACCTCCTCCTCCCATCTCTCCTCACCCTCTTCCTCCTGTCTGGGCTGCTCTCCTCTCTCCCCCTCCTCACCAACCTCGAGGATAGCATCTAATCCACCATTGCCACTCCTGGGTGTACCCTCAGACTTATCTCTGCCCATCCCGTCGTCGCCTTCGACCATCTCCGCCATCATCCCCACCTCTGCCTCCACCTCTGCCATCATCCCCACCTCTGCCTCCACCTTTGCCATCATCCCCACGTCTACCTCTGTCTCCACCCCTGTCTCCATCTCTGCCTCCGTCTCCACCTCTGCCTCCATCTCTGCCTTTGCCTCTCCCCCTACCTCCATCTCTACCCCTACCACCTTGCCTAGCCCATGGTACACGAGGAATCACTAACCGCCTATCCACTGGTGCTAACCCATCTGGATCTGTCAGTGGCACTGGTCTATGTGCCTACCACCAGAGATCATAATCCGCTGTGGTCCCCGAATCAGCTGCTCCCCCTCTCCATCCCCATGCCTGGGCTCCTAGCCTGTCAATCTACTGCTCGACAAATGCCACTGGGATGGCTGGTCCCCAAGCATACTCCCTGGAAGAACGGGCATACTTAGCTATCCCTGCAAGTACACCCTATTGCTTGCCGAACTGCCTCAAGACACGCTAGGGTAAATACATCTCAATGATCAAAGACATCTGCACTGTCTTGCCAATAAGATACTTGTACTATCTGCAGAAACTAAGGTACTTGTCCTTGTCATCCCATGCCTCACAGTCTCTGTACGGCCTCAAAATAAATGACACCATCGTGTCAATCCTATGTCGCCACCAGCTTGTCTCGCCCATCCGAGTCTGTTGTAGTGCACCCGCATAGTAATAGGCATAGGGCATCCCCTCAGCCAACTGTGGTCTCTCAATGGGAGGGAGAAATATGGCAATGTGCTCCCAAGCCCAGATCATCATCAGTGTGGTCCCACAGGAGATGCTCTCTCCTCTCCTATAGGAAACGTCGTGTAGCTGATGGTAAAGTGTCCCTAGCAAACAGGGACCCCAAGCATAAACCGTCCTATCTCGTCTCATGCCAACCAGGATGCCACCCCAACCAATAGGAAATCCATGTCCCCAGTGGTCAGGAATGAGGATCCCTCCAATCAGAGTCGCAAGGAATGCATCAAAGCGACCATAGTGCTCAGCCATAAACTCCCACCTGATCTCATCACCCTGGATGCCTAGTCCTACACCCTGATCTCAGTAGTAATCTCGGAAGGTCTGCTCACCATGATGAGGGTCGTAGACAATCCGCTCCCCTCGGATTGACACTTGCAGTATCTGATAGACATCCTCCAAGGTGATCGTGGCCTCACCTATTGGCAGGTGGAATGAACAAGTCTCTGAATGCCACCGCTCGCACAGCACAATCAATAATCCCCTATTCGCCCGAATGGCGGGCATATAGGCAGCATAGAATAAGCCCAGTCGCATCAATCGTCGCCGCTCGCGCGGGCCCAACTGATCAGAAAAGTGAAAGGTGGTTGGTTTGCTCTCTCTCGTAAAGATAGGGGCAAGCTGCCTCTGCAAAAAGATGAACAATAAATTAGTACTTTTTGGACAACTTTCAGCATCATTAAAAGCATCTAAGGTTACGCAAATATCAAAATCAACTATGGTCAAGGTAAATTACAAATGCGTCGCATTTAGGCAATTGCATCTCAAAAAGTTAATTGCATCGTACCGTACATCATATGCGGTCCAAAATATCAAATTCGTCGCATGTTCATGCTTGCTTCGTGAAATTTGACGAATGCATCGCATTACGGCAATTGCATCGCATAAATACTATTGCGTCGATCAAAATAGCAACTGCGTTGCGATTTGGCAATTGTGGCATTCAAAGATATAATTGCGACACAATAAGTCAAATGCGTCGCAGAAATTGTCAAATGCGGCGCAACCCACAGCTCTTCCTTATTTTGTCTATGCACTTGTGTCGCGATGCATCAAATGCGTCGAACGTGTAGACAATTGTGGCTTACGCGAACACAGTTGCATCGCGACGTAGTTGTTATCTATCCTAGAAACTTAAATTTGGCTCGCAAAATGATAAAATGACAAAGTGAGTTAAGGGTACATACTGTTGGCTCTGAGCCCTCTGGCTGCCTGAATGTCCGCACGATCTCTCCGCGATGCTCTAACATTAGAATCACCATCCTCGCTACTGTGCTTTTCGCTCTGAGCTCTTGAAATTCGCAAGGTAAATAGTAAAAGTGAATTGACTTTTACCCCTTTGTCAACCTATTTATAAGGTCAAAATGACATTTTTCAAACAAGGTCAATACTGGAGGCTCATTTGACCACCTTTGACTTCCTCGTTAGTTGCTTTAAAGATGTCCAAATCCGAAACCGACTGCACCATTGTTTTTCTAGGCACCAAGTTGATTTATCAGGACCTTTTGCAAATTTTTCTGTCGCCGACCCAAAATTTGAAAATTTCCCCAATGATAGACTGGGGCAATGATATACTGCGTACCTTTACTGGGGCATGACTTTGACTTATTTTTCTTCATGTCACAATTTAATTTCAAGCGAATTACATTTATTTATTTAATATGTCACTAATTGTCAATTATCTGCTAAATTAAATAATTTAATTTAATTATTTAATTGCCAATTTTATCTTCCTCTCATTTTAAATAAATTAAATTATTTAAAAAATCATCACAATCTTAATTGTCAGTCCATTTTGATAAATAATCTGAAAAAGATTATTTATTATCTCACAAAATCATTATTTTGAATTAATTTAATTCAAAATAGTAACTAATCTTCCAAAAATCAAGTAATTGGGTAGATTCTTGATTTTCCAAATCGAATCTTCAGTCCAAATCTTATCTTCTTGATTTTTCGAATCTCATAAATCAGGCAATCTTATCTTCTTGATTTTTCAAAAATCTTCATTTCTTTAATTAATTTATCTCATTTATTCTCCACTGTCGATTTGATTATCTGAGATATTATTCTGACCATTCGATTAAGGATTTTTCCCTAACCTTGATTAGGGATTCTCAGATTTAATCTGGACCTCTCATTTTAGGTTCTCATCATCAATTAATCTCGTCCGTCCACTCAAAATGACATTTCCTATAAAATGTCATTTTCCTCTCACTTTTCGCTTACACGCTAACATTTTATATTTACACACACACATATTATAGGCATTATACTCTTGCACTTGCACTCTTAGGCTTCTCATTAGAATTATTATTTTCATGTGATTAAATCTTAGACATTGTCATAGTCATAGGAATTTAGACGTTTTTATACAAATCCTTCAAGGCTTGTTGTAGGACTTAGACATTTTCAGATTGCTCGCATAACAAATCCGAGGGCAACATCATCCAGCAAGTAAGAAGGTACTATGGAGGTAATCATGGGAATTGCGATTTACAGGTATAATTGTTCTATTGTTTAATTTCCTTTGTGCTCTATAGAACTTTGGGTTTATTGTCATTTATGATTTACATTCATTTGATTGATCGAATCTAAAAACCTTAGAATTTACCCTCAGTTACAACAAGTTTGTGTTGGAGCTGCTATTGGAGAATCTTCTTTGGTCAAAAAAGATGAGGATTCAACACGGTTACAACAAACTCTACCTTTCGAGGAGCTGGCGTGCCTTAATTGAGGAATATGGAATTTGGTCTTTTACTCTTCCTTTTTCGTTAGATGATTACATGTAACAAACTAAGAATATCTTGAATTTCAATACAATTGAAATGAAATGTAAATGTAATTAAGCCTGATGCTTGTTGCTCCCTTATTCTATAAAAGGGATTTCAAGGCTTATTACAAGTGTCAAATTATGAAGTCTTAATAAGCTTCTAGGTAAACTAAGTTTACGAAGAGGAACTTAGAATAAAATACTCGAAATAGACTAGTAATTTGTCTTGGATGCAAAATCATGTATGTAGTAATCTTAAACATTTTTTATAGAAATTACATATATCAAAGCAAATATTAATTTGGTAGCGGATACTCTCCTATGTTTCTTATAAGTTATGAATGATAAATACTAATGGTGTTATAATTTTCCTTCAAATATTTCATTTGAATGTGTTACTCTATTTTCAGCTTTAATTCAAGGAATTAATTAAAATGCTTGAATAGTGTTATAAACTTTGTAAGGAATGGCTTAGGATTTCTAAGAAGTAAATGTTTCTTGCACAATGAGTTTTCGTAAATGCAAAGCAATATGAAGATAGTTCATTTCTTCCTTAAATGAGTAATTTGTAAATTACTAATTCTCATGTAATTGACTCCGCTGCTCCAATTGATTAGACACTAGTCATTTTGTCAAAAATATTGTGTAGAATGAACATATAGTGTTTTTGAACCTAGACTTAAGATAAGACAATATTCAATTAAAAATCTTTCCACGGATAGCAAAAGTGGAATTATCCCCAATTCCTACCAAATAGCTAATCATTCACTTGAAAATCTGCCAAGTCTTTAGTGAAACTAATTTTATTTTCCATAAAGAGGAATCAATTTGTGCATAAATGTGTTACTAATTGATTATATTGAACAAAAACAAAATTGGGATTACCCTCCTAGGTTTCATAGAGCCTGAAGTGAAGGAGTACGTACCATAAAATCCTATGGTTGTTGTGTTGGCCACTAACCTAGTAGTTCATCATAGGAGTTGGCTACTTCTTAGAGGATTGTTTGATTTTTCTAGAAAAATCACCAACAAAAATGGTGACTCCACTTGGGAGACTTTGAATCTCCAGTTGGAGACTATCAGAGTCAAGAAATTGGTCAAATCTAAACATCTCGTTTAGATACTAAGCTATTTTTAGACCTGGAAATGTTGTTGTTGAACAAGTTTCAAAAGATATATGTGTGACTCTGCTATGGGAGAAAACCCAAAAGGACATTCATATTTAAAGGAGCTTCATATTGCCTGAAGTTCAATCCTTTGTGAAAAGAGGTGGTGACTCTGTCAAAAGTACCCGATGAAGATGTGAAGAACGTTGAACATATCTGCAAATGTTTGTAATCAAGAAGAAGAACCCTTTGCTACAACATATCAAGGTATTCTTCAATTTTTGGATTTCAATAAAGATAAAATATGCATTTGAAAACCATAGTTGTAAGTCTTATAAAAATATGATTCCCTATTGAGTGATTAAGCATTAAGAAAGGGAAATAGTAGTGATAGGCTTCGATACTTCTGAGTTATAATTTATAATCTCTTTTATGAAGTGAAGTATGTAATTTTTTTGAAGAAACACATTTAGAAGATCTCAAGCAAGTTGAGATATAAATTTACATTGTAAGAGCTTAAGATCATATTGTAAAACAATTTTTAGTTTCCTTGCGTAAACTGAAAAGTTGATATAGAAAGACTTGTAGAGGTTAGAAAAAATGTAACATCAACCTATGCATCCTAGTGTGCAGCCCCTATCATGTAATAAGAGAGGTTTCAACATTAAAAGGTACATGGCCATAAATTTTCATGGCATTTGTGGTTACCCAAATTTCATTCCATCTAAAATCATAAATGAGCTACCAAAATTCATTATTACAAAGGGTGAATCAACCAGTAAGCATTTGCAACAATTCAATAATTTAATGGTGGATTACGAGATAGATCATGAGGATGTTATCATGAGCCTATTCATTCAGACTCTAAAAGGAGATGCAAGAGATTGGTTCTTCGATTTACCAACATCCTTTATCTATTCTTGGAATGAGTTCAAAGAAGTGTTCATGGAGCAATTTGGTGAAAGAATCAGTGCTAGTTATTTCAAAATAACTTTATGAGCATTTAGAAAGAAGAGAATGAGCTAGTCCTAGCATTTAATCAAAGATTTGCTAAAACATTAAGGGACATTCCTGATGTTTTGGAATTAAGTGATGCAGTATGTTTGGTTGTTTATTTGGTAGCTTTTGATAATAAGATGAGTTATCTACTAAGCGATAAGGATCCCAAAACTTTGCATCAAGCATATGGGATAGCTATGAGCATTGAAAACAACCTAAACTATGGAATCCATAAGGCTCATTTGAATACAAGTGTTTACTATTATAGAAAACCAAATGTTGATAAAGGGTGTAAGCCAGAGGCCAAAGATGAATGTAAGAATACTTGCACCCCTATTGTTTCAAGTTACACAACATCCTATAATACCAACCTCATAAAGCCCCAAACACATGAACAAGAAACCATCATGTTTTCAATTTACCATGAAAATAGCTTGGGTGCTTTATATGAGTCAAGTAGTGAGATGTCACATAAAGAGAATAGAGTAAGGGACAAAAATGTATATGAAGAAAATGAAACGTATGGTTTAAGTTCTGTTAAAAGATCCTTTACCTATAATCCTATGGAAGAGATAAGATTGAATATTTAGTCTGATAATTCTGAACATAGTTACAATATTGATGAGTCATCTTGTTGTAGTAATGATTATGACATTGAGTATGGTAAGTTTTCCCTTGATTGTGATTATCCTCATGAAGTAGAGATAGAATCATTTGCTGGAGATGGGAAATGTGATGATAATGATGGGAATGCAAGTTTGTTTGAAAAGGAACAACTTTCTTCCTATGAAGAAATTTCATATATGTGTACTGAACAATTTGAGGATGGGAATGATGTTGAAAAAGTGTTTATCTACTCTCCTAGTGATTACAATGAATTTGAGTGTAATGGCGACTTGAAAGATTTTGACCTTCATGCTGAGGAGTTTCTTATGTATAAAATGAATGTAATGGAAAACCCTTTATTTGATGATCCTCTATTTTCATCAGTTGACAAAAATGATGGTCCCTATTGGTGCAAAGAAAATCCACTTTTGTTGAGGATTCTGATGATGCATCTAAAATAGAGTTAGAGTGTGGCCATGAGAAAACATAGAAATAGCTTGATGAGCTCTCTGAGGGAATTGCACACAATTTTTTTACATTTGATATAGATGTTGTAGATAAGGTTGAGTATAAATATTACAACCACCTGGAAGAGTATGAATGGTTTCATTTTCTGGTTCAGTTGGAAGGTATTTTTGTGAAGCATGACAATAAGATGAATAACAAGGAATGTTATTTTCAGTATGAACATGTTTCATATAATGAATATAACACATATATGTCATGTGAGGATAAGAATGTGCAGTTTATGCCTAACTCTACAACACAAAATGACAGGGATTACACTAGCAATGTTATGCTCAGAAAGGTTGTGAGAAATGTTAATAATAATGATTGCAATCAGGAAAATTCTCACTTGTTATGAGGAGGTGTAACATTTGTTCTAGAAGGATTGAAGTTACTTTTACATCAGAGATACAAAAAGGGCACATATGGATTGAAGGACATCAGTTCTTTTAGGAGGTTGGTTTTCGACAAAGGAAAAAACTTACCTAGGGTTTTGGTGGCCAAGTGCCACCAATCAGGAGATAGAGCCTAGTTAGGTTGAATGGTGCATATTATGAATTGCATCTTTGGGGAATCTTCACATTTTTATTGGGTGGAGATTAGGCCCTGTTTTTAGGTCCTTTTTACCCTTGTATATCTTGTACATATGTTGTTTCTTTCATTTTTTTCTTGTGCCTAGTCAACTTCACCTGAAATTTTGGAATATCACCATGCCTACAGGAGATATGTTTCCCTAGTCAGAGGCACTAATGGAAACCTCAAAAAATTTCATCGTTCCATCCTAAACCATTATTGCATTTGGATGAAGGGTTTCTATCTACAAGTGTTTACACGGTTCTATTTGGGTATTGACTCCCTATTTCCCCTAGCGAGTTGTTTTAATGCATTTCAGGTCATTCATTGTGACCTAGTAACTAGTTCTTCAAGCCTAAGTTTGTATTTTTTATATTTTATAACGTTGAGAAAGGACCTTTTGTTGCCTACATTCTTTGTGTTACATCATTTGAACACCTTGAGTCTATTATTCTCATGTCATCCTAGAGAAGTCCCCTCTTTTAGAAAAACTGATGAACACATGCTTAAAAGTTTCACTTAAGTCCCGATGGCCCTCATAGTTGTATCACTCATTACTGATTTATTCATAAGTTTACACCTTGAATTAGCGACGAGCAATGGCTTGATGTTCTCCTTTAGCATCGCTCATTGCTAATGGCTTTTGAGCCTTCAAATTCGTAATAGTGATGAGTGATGCCCTTGTCTTATGTTCTTATCACTCATCACAGATCATCATTAAAAAGATAAACTTTGATTAGAAATGAGCGATGTGATGTGATTTTTTGTATATCACTTGACCCCAAATATGTTTTGAATGTAAAGTCTCACATCAACGTTATGCGATGAAATTTATAAATATTGTGAATCCTCTGATCACTAATTGCTTGCAAAATATATGAGGAGAATTAGCGATGAATGAAGACCTTATGTTATATCGCTCATCGCTCATTGTGGATTTGTTTTTGAACTTGAGTTTTGAATTGACAATCAGCAAAAGGTGTCCTCTAAAGGGTTTTTTGTCACTAATGAGATATGATTCTATGAGCGATGTCTTTTGTGCCATTTTTTTTATGCAGGTTGTACATGTCTAAATATGGTGCTTCCACTACATCTCCACTCGCAGATGGGATATTGGGCGCAAGGTTTGAATTAGCGATGTGCGATAGAAGGATGAATGTGACCAAAGGTCAAGGCACTAGACCAAGGGCTAAATACCATCGTAGCGATGTTTTCATCATTGATGAAGCTAGGAAAAGATGAAGTACATCAGCGACAATCGATGACTGTTAATCATAAAGGACAATGTGGCAAAATTATGAGGATTTAGCATAAAGCAAAAGCAAAAATGAAAGTAGCGAAAGGACTGAGGAACCGTTGATAAAATTTGAAAGCAAGATAATCAAACAGACTGAAGATCATCACATAAATAATTTCATCAAAATTTGGGGAGGACCAGTGATGAAGTGTGCAGAGAAAGTTTCTCTCTAAGAAAATTTGATCCTATGTACTTCGCTGATATTAATGAAAGCACAAATTAGGTTGGCGATACATGTTGATTGAAAAATCACAACACTTGAGCTAGCATTGCTGATTTCTATGAGCAAATTTCTAAGGACATTAAAAAAACAAGGCTCAAATCACCATGGATACAATTTTAAATGCTTTAAAATCAATGGCTTAAATCCAATACTGAACTATTAAGTTATCAACTCGCTCACGTGAGGAGCTTTCAAGTCATTAATTTTGCATGCTTCAAATTCCCTATTTAATACAGATTGTTTTTTGATCTTCTTTGTCATAATTCTTTTTTCAATAAGTGAGTGTTCAAGGCTAATGAAGAAGTGTGTGGGAATTGAATTCTTCTGAGAAGTGTGTAGATGTTTTGGGCAAGTACATTTTCCATGATGATTAGAGATTCTAAGAAGCTGAGTTTATTTGAGTCTGAGGAAGAAGTTCTTGAGAATGAAAGTAGAATGTAAGGAGCTCTTGATATGCCAAAAGGAAGAATAGGATTCAAGAAATTTGAGTATAATACCATGGAAAATTACCCTCCATGAGAGCAAATAGTTTCAAAAGAATTCTTCAAACACATAGAGAAGAGGATGGTGAAATATAAAAAGAATGCAAGGAGAAAGAATGAGAACTGTAAGGCCTATCTAAAGGAATGCAATTATCCATGTGAATTTTCTAATAACCTTTCAAATAGTGAGGGTGACACTATTCCAAAGGGTGATTATTATGCCCTCTCCCTAGCACTATCGACAAACTCTAACAACGAGGTGGTGATAGTCTCTCCAGTCACACCACAAGAAAAACGTGGGTGAGTATCCTCTAAGGTTAATGACTCAAAGTGATGATTGTGTCGTATTTTTTCTTTTTTTGAAACCACGCCCTTTCTGTTAGGATTTTCCTATTAAGCACTCATGTAATTTCTTATTTCATGTGTTGAGTTGGAATTTTTTTGGGCTGGTGTGTAGGAGAAGTGCCAGACTAGTTAACCTTGGCAGTGCGTATAGTGTTTCCTAAAAATATACAAGTTTGTGTTGGAGCTGCTATTGGAGAATATTCTTTGGTCAAAAAGGATGAGGATTCAACACAGTTACAACAAACTCTGCCTTTTGAGGAGCCAGCATTCCTTCAATTGAGGAATATAAAATTTTGTCTTTTACTCTTCCTTTTTTGTTAGATGATTACATGTAACAAACTAAGAATATCTTGAATTTCAGTACAATTGAAATGAAATTTAAATGTAATTAATCCTGATGCTTGTTTCTCCCTTATTCTATAAAAGGGCTTTCAGGGCTTATTACAAGTGTCAGATTCTTAACTCTTAATAGGCTTCTACGTAAACTAAGTTTAGGCAGAGGAACTTAGAATAAAATACTGGAAATAGACTAGTAAATTGTCTTGGATGTGAAATCATGTATGTAGTAATCTTTAAAAAGTTCTATAGAAATTACATATATCAGAGAAAATATTAATAAGGTAGCAGATACTCTCCTATGTTTCTTATAAGTTATGAATGATAAATACTAACGGTGTTATAATTTTTCTTCAAATATTTCATTTGAATGTGTTACTCTATTTTCAACTTTAATTCAAGGAATTAATTAAAATGCTTGAATAGTGTTATAAACTTTACAGTAAGGAATGGCTTAGGACTTTTAAGAAGTAAATGTTTCTTGCACAGTGAGTTTTTCGTAAATGCAAAGCAATATGAAGATAGTTCATTTCTTCCTTAAATGAGTAATTTGTAAATTACTGATTCTCATGTACTTGACTCCGCTACTCCAATTGATGAGACACTGGTCATTTTGTCAAAAATATTGTGTAGAATGAACATATAGTGTTGTTGACCCTTGACTTAAGATAAGACAATATTCAATTAAAAATCCTTCCAAGGATAGCAAAAGTGGAATTATCCCCAATTCCTTACAAATAGCTAATCTTTCACTTGAAAATCCACCAAGTCTTCAGTGAAATTAATTTTATTTTCCATAAAGAGGAACCAATCTGTGTATAAATCTATTAATAATTGATTATATTGCACAAAAAAAAAATTGGGATTACCCTCCTAGGTTTCATAGAGCCTGAAGTGAAGGATTACAGACCATAAAATCCTATGGTCACTGTGTTGGCCACTAAGCTACCAGTTCTTCGTCATAGGAGTTGGCTACTTCTTAGAGGATTGTTCGATTCTACAGAAAAAATCGCAAAAAGAAATGGAAACTCCACTTGGGAGACTTTGAATCTCCAGTTGGAGACTATCAGAGTCAAGAAATTGGTCAAATCTAAACATCTGGTTCAGATACTGAGCTATTTTTAGACCTGGAAATGTTTTTGTTGAGCAAGTTTCAAAAGATATATATGTGACTCTGCTATGGGAGAAAACCCAAAAGGACTTTCATCTTTAAAGGAGCTTCATATTGCTTGAAGTTCAATCCTCAGTGAAAAGAGGTGGTGACTCTATCAAAAGTACCCAATGAAGATGTGAAGAATGTTGAACATATGTGCAAATGTTTCCAATCAAGAAGAAGAACCCTTTGCTGCAACATATCAAGGTATTCTTCAATTTTTGGTTTTCAAGAAAGATAAAATATGCATATGAAAACCATAGTTGTAAGTATTATAAAATATGATTCCCTATTGAGTGATTAAGCATTAAGAAAGGGAAATAGTAGTGATAGGCTTCGATACTTCTGAGTTATAATTTATAATCTCTTTTATGAAGTGAAGTATGCAATGTTTTTGAAGAAAGAAATTTAGAATATCTTAAGCAAGTTGAGATATAAATTTTCATTGTAAGATCTTAAGATCATATTGTAAAACAAGTTTTAGTTGCCTTGTGTAAATTGCAAATGATATAGAAAGACTTGTAAAGGTTAGAAAAAATGTATCATCAACCTATTCATTTTAGTGTGCAGCCCCTATCATGTAATAAGAGAAGTTTCAACATTAAAAGGTGCATGGCCATAAATTTTGATGGAATTTGTGGTTACCCAAATTTCATTCCATCTGAAATCATAAATGAGCTACTAAAATTCATTATTACAATAGGTGAATCAGCTAATAAGCATTTGCAACAATTCAGCAATTTAATGGAGGATTATGAGATAGATCATGAGGATGTTATCATGAGGCTATTCGTTCAGTCTCTAAAAGGAGATGCAAGAGATTGGTTCTTTGATTTACCAGCATGCTCTATCTATTCTTGGAATGAGTTCAAAGAAGTGTTCATGGAGCAGTTTGGTGAAAGAATCAGTGCTAGTTATTTGCTAAATAAATTTATGAACATTGAGAAAGAAGAGAATGAGCTAGTCCCAACATTTAACTAAAGATTTACTAAAACATTAAGGGACATTACTAATGTTTTGGAATTAAGTGATGCAGTATGTTTAGTTGTTTATTTGGTAGCTTTTGATAATAAGATGAGTTATCTACTAAGAGATAAGGATCCCAAAACTTTGCATCAAGCATATGGGATAGATATGAGCATTGAAAACAACCTAAATTATGGAATCCACAAGGGTCATTTGAATACAAGTGTTTACTGCCATAGAACACCAAATGTTGATAAAGGGTGTAAGCCAGAAGTCAAAAATGAATGTAAGAATGCTTGCACCCCTATTGTTTCAACTTACACAACATCCTATAATATCAACCTCATAAATCCCCAAACACATCAATAAGAAACCATCATGTTTTCAATTTACAATGAAAATAGCTTGGTTGTTGCTTTATATGAGTCGAGTAGTGAGATGTCACATAAAGAGAACAGAGTAAAGGACAAAAATGTATATGAAGCAAATGAAAGGTATGGTTTAAGTTTTGTTAAAGGATCCTTTACCTATACTCCTAGGGAAGAGATAAGACTGAGTATTCAATCTGATAATTTTGAGCATAGTTGCAATATTGATGAGTCCTCTTGTTGTAGTAATGAAGATGACATTGAGTATGGTAGGTTTTTGTTGATTGTGATTATCCGAATGAAGTAGAGATGGAATCCTTTCCTGTAGATGGGAAATGTGTTGATCATGATGGGAAAGCATGTTTGTTTGAAAAGGAACAACTTTCTTCCTATGAAGAAATTTCAGATGTGCGTACTAAACAATTTGAGGATGGGAATGAAGTTGAAAATGTGTCTATATGCTCTCCTAGTGATTACAGTGAATTTGAGTGTAATGACGACTTTAAGGATTTTGACCTTCATGCTGAGGAGGTTCTTATGTAAAAAATTAATGTAATGGAGAAACCTTTATTTGATGAGCCTTCATCTTCATTAGTTGATAGAAATGATGGTCCCTATCGGTGCAGAGAAAATCCACTTTTTGTTGAGGGTTCTAATGATGTATCTGAAATAGAGTTAGAGTGTGACCATGAGAAAATAGAGCAATACCTTGATGAGCTCTTTGAGGGCATTTCCCATGAATGTTTTACATTTGATATAGATGTTGTAGATAAGGTATTTTTATGAAGCATGACAATAAGATGAATAACAAGGAATGTTATTTTTAGTATGAACATGTTTCATATAATGAATATAACACATATATGTCATGTAATGATAAAAATGTGAAGTTTATGATTGACTCTACAACACAAAATGATAGGGATTACGCTGGAAATGTTATGCTCAGAAATTTTGTGAGAAATGTTTATAATAATGATTGTAGTTAGGTAGATTCTCACTTGTTACGAAGAGGTGCAACATTTTTCCTGGCAGTATTGAAGTTGGTCTTACTTCAGAGATACAACAAGGGCACATATGGATGGAAAGGTAGCAATTATTTTAGGAGGTTGGTTTTCAACATAGGAAAAAACTTACCCAGGGTTTTGGTGGCCTAGTGCCACCAATCAGGAAATAGAGACTGGTTAGATTGAATGGTGCATATTACGATTTGGATCTTTGGGGAATCTTCACATTTTGATTGGGTGGAGATTAGGCCCCTTTTTTTAAGTCGTTTTCACCTGTGTATATCTTGTACATATGTTGTTTCTTTGGTTTTTTTCTTGTGCCTGGTCTGCTTCACCTAAAATTTTAGAATCTCGCCATCCCTATAGGAGGCATGTGTCCCTAGTTGGAGCCACTCATATAACCCTCAAAAAATTTCAATATTCCATCTTAAACCCTTATTGCATTTGGATGAAGGGTTTCTATCTGCAAGTTCTTACAGGGTTCTATTTGGCCATTGACTTCCTATTTCCCATAGCCATTTTTTTTAATGCATTTTGGGTCATTCATAGTCACCTAGTAACCGGTTCTTCAAGACTAAGTTCATATTTTTTATATTTTATAAGGTTGAGAAAGGACCTTTTGTTCTTTACATTCTTTGTGTTACATCTTTTGACAACCTCGAGTCTATTATTCTCATGTTGTCCTAGAGAAGTTCCCTCTTTTAGAACAATGAATGAAGACGTGCTTGAAAGTTTAACTTAAGTCTCGATGGCCCTCCCAGTTGTATTGCTCATTGTTGATTTATTCATAGGTTTACACCTTGAATTAGCGATGAGCGGTGGACATATGTGATGTGATTTCTTGTAGATTGCCTGATCACGAATATGTTTTGAATGTAAAGTCTCACATCAGCGATATGCGATGAACTTTATAAATATTGTGAATCATCTCATCTCTAATTTCTTGCAAAATATATGATGAGAATTAGTGATGAGCAAAGACCTTATGTTATAATTCTCATCGCTCATCACGGATTTGTTTTTGAACTTGAGTTTTGAATTGGAAAAGAGTGATGGGTTTCCTCTAAAGGGTTTTTTGTTGCTAATGAGATATGATTCTATGAGTGATGTCTTTTGTGCCATTTTTTTTATGCAGGTTGTACGTGTCTAGATCTGGTGCTTCCACTACATCTCCCCTTGTAGATGGGATCTTGGGTGCAAGGTTTGAATTAGCGATGGGCAATAGAAGGATGAATGTGACCAAAGGTCAGGGCACTAGACCAAGGGCTAAAGACCAATGTAGGGATGTATTCATCACTGATGAAGTCAGGAAAATATGAAGTACATCAACAAAAAGCAATGACCATTAATCGTAAGGGCAATGTGGAAGAATTATGAGGATTTAGCATAAAGAAAAAAGGAAAGTAGCGAAAGGACTAAGGAACCATTAATAAAATTTTAAAGCAGGATAATCCAATGGACTAAAGATCATCACATAAATAATTTCATAAAAATTTGGGGAGGATCAGCGATGAAGTGATGAAGTGTATAGATAAAGTTTCTCTCTAAGAAAATTTGATCCTATGTACATTGCCGATATTAATTAAAGCAGAAATTAGGTTGGTGATACATGCTCATTGAAAGATCACAACACTTGAGCTAGCATCACTACTTTCTATGAGAAAGTTGCTAAGGACACAAAAAAACAAGGCTCAAATCACCATGGATGTAGTTTTAAATGCTTTAAAATCAATGGCTTGAATCCAATACCGAACTGTTAATTTATCAACTCGCTCATGTGAGGATTTTTCAAGTCATTAATTTTGCATGCTTCAAATTTCCTATTTAATACAAATTGCTTGTTGATCCTCTTTGTCATAATTCATTTTGCAATGAGTGAGGGTTGCAGGCTAATAAGGACGTGTGTGGGAATTGAATTCTTTTGAGCAGTGTGTAGATTTTATGGGCAATTAGGCCTACCATGATGATTAAAGAGTTTGAGAAGCTGAGTTTATTTGAGTCTGATGAAGAAGTTCTTGAGAATGAAAGTAGAATACAAGGAGCTCCTGATATGCCAAAAGGAAGAATAGGATTCAGGAAATTCAAGGAGTATAATAACATGGAAAATTACTATCCATGAGAGTAGACAATTTTAGAAGAATTAGTCAAACATAGAGAGAAGAGGACAGTGAAATTTAAAAAAGAAGGCAAGGAGAAAGAATGAGCACTATAAGGCCTATCTAAAGCAATGCAATTTTCCATGTGAGGTTTCTAATAACCCTTGAGATAGTGAGGGTGACACTAATCCAGAGGGTGATTATTATCCCCTCTCCCTGGTACTATCGGTGAACTCTGACAAGGAGGTGGTGACAGTTTCTCTAGTCCCACCACAAGCAAAACGTGTGTGAGTATCCTTTGAGGTCGATGACTCAGAGTGATGATTGCACCCTGTTTTTGTTTTTTATGAAACCACGCCTTTTTTGTTAGGATTGTCCTATTTAGCACTAATGTGATTTCTTGTTTGATGTGCTGAGTTGGAATGTTTTTGGGCTAGTGTGTAGGAGAAGTGCCAGACAAGTTAACCTTGGCAATGTGTATAGTGTTTCCAGATAATATACAAGTTTGTGTTGGAGCTGCTATTGGAGAATCTTCTTTGGTCGACAAGGATGAGGATTCAACATAGTTACAACAAACTATGCCTTTTGAGGAGTTGGTGTTCCTTCAATGGAGGAATATGGAATTTGGTCTTTTACTCTTCCTTTTTCCTCAGATGATTGCATTCAACAAACTACGAATATCTCAAATTCTGGTACATAATGAAATGAAATGTAAATGTAATTAAGCCTGATGCTTGTTGCTCCCTTATTCTATAAAAGGGATTTTAGGGCTTATTACAAGCCTCAGATTCTGAAGTACTAATAGGGTTCTAGGTAAACTAAGTTTAGGAATAGGCACTTAGAGTAAAATACTGGAAATAGACTAGTAATTTGACTTGGATGCGAGATCATGTATGTAGTAATCTTAAACAAGTTTTATAGAAATTACTTATATCAGATTAAATATTAATCCAGTAGTAGATACTCTCCTATGTATGTTTCTTATAAGTTATGAATGATAAATACTAATGTTGTTATCATTTGTCTTCAAATATTTCATTTGAATGTATTACTCTTTTTTTAGCTTTGATTCAAGGAATTAATTAAAATGATTGAATAGGGTTATAAACTTTGTAAGGAATGGCTTAGGATTTCTAAGAGGTAAATGTTTCCTACACAGTGAGTTTTTGTAAATGCAAAGCAATACAAATATGGTTTGTTTCTTCCTTAAATGAGTAATTTGTAAATTATTGATCCTCATGTACTTGACTCTGCTACTCCGATTGATGACATTGGTCATTTTGTCAAAAATCGTATGTAGAATGAACATATAGTGTTCTTGAACCTAGACTTAACATAAGACAATATTCAATTAAATTTTTTTCCATGGATAGTAAAAGTGGAATTATCCTCAAGTCCTAGCAAATAGCTAATCATTCACTTGAAAATCTGCCAAGTCTTTAGTGAAATTGATTTTATTTTCCATAAAGAGGAATCAATATGTGTATAAATGTGTTACTAATTGATTATATTACATGAAAACACAATTGAGATTACCCCCTAGGTTTCACAGAGCCTTAATTGAAGGAATACGGACCATAGAATCCTATGCTTGTTGTGTTGGCCACTAACCTAGTAGTTCTTCATCATAGGAGTTGGCTACTTCTTAGAGGATTGTTTGGTTCTGCTGGAAAAATCACCAACAAGGCAATGATCCTTTGTATTCATTTTATATTTTTTATATTGTGAGTTAACCCTCAGTGTGGTTTTTCCCTTATTGGTTTTTCCACGTAAAAATCTAGTGTTCATTGCGTTTATTTACTTTCTGTTATCTCTGTTTCATGCTCATATTTAATAACAGAGGGTTGTGGTTGAAGATTTGATACGTGATAAAGTTTTATGTTTGAATTTGTGTGACAACTGATTCACCCCCCCTCTCAGTTGTCTTGTGCCTATTTAACAATATTAAGTCCAATTTGAAAAGGAGGGCCCAGGGTATGTGTAGGATCATGATGAACCAAAAAGTGGCAATATGATGGGTATGTGGCTGACGACTATTTTTTTACCCAAAATTGATGAAACGAAAAGGGTTTTTAAAGGAGATTCTCAGCTTTCCACCAATATAAACTATTCTTTACTTTGAATTTAATAAGTAATTATTATTCATTTTCTATTCAAATTACGACTAAAATCCTAATTGATAGGTTGATTGAAAAACATCTATAGCTTTCAAACGATATCACATTTTTTGAATCCAAAACATGTCACATTCTATGCTTTGCATACTATAGGATTAAAAAAAGAAAAATTGAATTTCATGAAGTTTTGACCAAGTTAAGGTGGTCAAACATACAAGTTTTATATTTTTTAAAAGGTTGTAATAAAAAAATCATAATTAATTATTTACTTAGAAAAAATTACAAAAAAATATGCATCACATCAAGGCATGAGTCCTCTACTTATATATAAAATCTTATAAAAAATTATTATCATTTTATTATGGTTAGGGAGGTCGACATACACCTACTTCTTATTTTTCCCTAAAATTTAAGTACCACTACATTGAAATTTCAAATTTTCACCAAATAGATTTTTTTTTGTTAAAACAAACCTAGTATTTTAGAAACTACATTCAATTTTCTACAGATTCTATTCTTACATATTTTTGAAATAATATAGATAACTTATTCAAATTTTTGCGTCAAGTTGCCTAACTCTGATTTTTCTGAATTTTTTGCCACTTAAGGGCCTATTTTTTCCATGATGATCCTGCACATACCCCCCAAACAAGTGTAAAAATGTGAAGGGGATACATTTTTCTACACTAAAAATTTAATAAATTCCATAAAACAAAATATAAAGTCCATGAAAATACTTAAAAATATATATAGATCTATTCCATGAAATACTAAAATACTAAAACATGTACATATAGAGTCCATGAAATACTAAAACATATATAGATCTGTTCCATGAAATACTAAAATACTAAAATGTGTATAAAGAGTATTGTAATGTACTGAAGCATATATAGAGTCTATAAAATGTACTAAAACATGAAATGTACAAAAAAATATAAATCTAACTTCTATCATCCCTATAATCAAGAGACCTCTTCACTCCACGCAGTCTAGGATGATCTAAATCAGTCCATACAAGAGAAAGAAACTTGAAATCAGATTTCAAATGTTTAAAAATGGTTTAATTCAATTTAATTTATAAAACTATAAAAATTACCATATGAGGTTTCTCATGTCCTGTGACAACCTCCTCTACATGCTCTTTTATAGGACATGTCTCATACTATAGAAGAAAATTAATTTAACACATGAACATATATCAAATTGAAATTTACTTTAAGTCAAATGTTCACAATGTATAATATAATTGAGTTTAAATATAATCAAAATTTTAAATTACCATATGAGGCTACTCATCTCCTCAATTGTCCCACTTTGCATGTGTTTTTGTAGGTGATATGACATCATCAGGATGAAAAGTGTCACTAACAAGTCCCTACAAAGTCAAATAAAGCACATGTATACAAACTAGATTAAAACATATATATTCACTTGTGTACCCATTTTTTGTTTTTATCTATTTAAATAACCTAAAAATTGTGCACACGAATTTTTTTTAAAACAACTTGAAATGTAGCTGACTCTTGAAATTGGCTTAGATCAATCAAGTGTGTAATACCCATCCTCATGGTCATGTCAAACTACATATACATATATTTTTAATATAAGTGCATGCATGTTTGATATAGTGAATTCAAAATTCAAAATTTTAAGTAATTTTTTTTAATAGTATACATATGAGTGGCTCATGTGAGACACTTGAAAATGGTGAATCTCTTCACACACCTTGTGGTGGATCTGATGTGGAAGTCAAATCACTTCCTTGAACTCGATCATAAATATAAATAGCACATGTTCAAGACTGCATTACAAATTAAAATCAAGTTAATGTTATTTAATATATATTTATAAAATAAATCAAAATACCCCAAATGGGTGGTTGAATTACATAGTTGTCGATGTAAAATAAAATCACTAAAAAGATGTTGATGTCCTTTTGGCCATCATCTATACCAAAAAATTTGATTGTTAACATATTACAATTTTTTTGATGTATGTTCATTAGAAACACGTGCTAAAAATTATTAGAAATTTAACATGTATGTATATATACCTATGTTGGATGATTTGTAGGGTCATCATGAAAACATTAAAAATCAATAAATGAATCGATATCATCAGATGCTCCATGTGCAACTGAGGAGGATGCAACCTTACCAATTCCATAATATAATTGATTAAAACTCATACAAAAATGATACATCGATGCAAGTGAAATGGTAGTAGGACCAAATCCATCATCAGCTCCTCAAGGGTCTTTTCTACTAACCCTAGCTACCATCTCAAATGTTTGTTGACTAAGGTTAGCAGAAAGTGCAATCAATGCTTATAGTGTGGATACCATTGCATGGTGCTAGATGGGTGCAAGAATGGATATAGAAGGAGGGTTGACAAGAGTTTGAGTAGGAATTGGTTGTTAGGGATCAATCTGTGCCCCTACTATCTATTTTGGCATGCTCCCACCAATACCCTAGAATAATCTAAAATTAAAATAAATGAGTTTCATACCCAACAAAAAATACACATGTAATTTTATCAAAAAACAGAGAGGAACCTCATAATTAGCATTTGGTGGATGATCAAATACCATCCACCACCAATCTCAAAAATTGGTGGCCATGTGTGTATGTCTAAACCACCTAATAAATATATATTTTTTTGTTTGTGGGAATTGGTTGATTGTTGATGGGGTCGATAAAATACAAAGCTAAATGGGATTTTATGATTTCCTAGTCAAGGATCTCCCTACAGGAGATTCCATCAAAATAAAACCATCACCTCTCCTATCTCTATACTCAATAATTTTATAATTCCACATCAATGGATATGACAACATCTACAACATTTTACATTGAAGATACAAAACACATTAGGAGGGGTGGAATGGATGCTTCATTTCAAATTACATTTTTTTCTATGGATCTAATATTGCCATTGATGTATGCTTGCAAATGGGCCTCATCAGATCCTGGGGGTGGAGGTGGGGCATTTTAAGGTTGAGGGGGTGGAGGTGGAGGTAGAGGTGGAGGGGGAGGAGGTGGAGGGTGTTAAGGTGAAGTGGGTGGAGGTGGGGGATTGACAATATCCTCAATATAAAAGTTATCCATAATATAATTTAGTGAGCCTACATGTATATAAATATACAAATATGTGCAAAATTAACTTTCAAGAATCTATATATAAATTATAAATAAACATATTAATATACCTATATATATTATACATGTTGGGTTTAGGGGACCTTTCCCCTACTTCTATTACCAAAAAATAGATATTATATATGTTAAGAAATTAAAAGAAATATTTAAATTAAACATACATGACCATTTAAAAAATTAGAATATATACACATACATACATCATTCAACTTGAGCATACATACAAATTTCAAAATTTAAGATCTAATTTCGTAATTTTAATAAATTTACATAATAAAAAATAAACATAAAACATATAGGTAAATTTAATCCCCTCAATCCATGGCATAAATGACCTAATGATACAAATAAAAAATGTGTAAGTCTCATTTATGTCTATGACATGTAAAATTTTGTGGCTTGATGTACTTTAAAGTGTTTACAAGGAATAGTGAAGTTTCCCATTAAATCCTATTTTCTTAAATCCCCTTAATCCACATATCATCTTTCCTAGGTCCATAAACTATGCTAATGTAATGATTTTGTCCTAAGTTGACCAAGTTTAATATATAGATCTTTAATAAGCTTGTAAAAACTTCAAGCATCTAACATTATACAAATTGATTAAATGTCAATGATCAATTTGACTATTATTAGTGGCTTAATGGGATCAATGAGTAAATTTCAAGTTGTACCATCTACATCCTCTTAGGATGAGCCTTAAACGATTTTCTTAAATCCCCTTAATTGATGCCATCCTTCCTAGTTCTATAAACCATGCTAATGGAAATATTTTGTCCTATGTTATTTTCTTAAATAATCTTAATCTATGGAATGAAGAGGCTGCATTTATATGGATCCATGCATAATGGAAAAATAAGTATATGGATGCATGTGTAAGGGGAAAATGTCAAATTTATTATTATTTACTTTACACTCCATCATCAATGTTAGTGTAAAATTTAACACCCTGAAAAAAAGGGAAATGGGGTTCGCCCTTTTGGGAGATGGAATTAGACTAATTTCACACATCAATTCATTAGGAAACTAGATCCCTTAACCAAGTGACTTGATTGATGAATGGCTAGTGGGTTCCTAGTGTAATTGGATGGGGGTTCACCATTAAACAATTATTTAAAAGAAGAAATTGAATGCACTATGCAAACTCACTATAAGACCTAGGAATTTGAAAGCATGAAAGAAGATTGATAAACTAAAATCAAACAATAAAGTACCTTGTAGAATGATAGAGTCAAATCAAGGTCTGCAACTCTAAAAATATGCTTTTTAAAGAATATTGGGACTAATACGCTAGGTTGGGTGTATGAGTCCGACTATAGGGTTTCTAGGAAGAATTTGGAATCTTTTGATGAATAATCAGGATCTACAGAAAGATGGCAAAAGGGGGAATATTGGAACTAATATGCTAGGTTGGGCATATAAGTCCTGCTGTTAGGGTTTTACCAATAATTTTTTAGCCTTTAGTGATCTTTGTAGCTTCCTTCTTGTCCAATATTCAAGTCAGAAAGTCTAAATTCTAGTATGTAGGCGAGTTTCCATGGAGATGACAACTTCTTGACAACTTTGGCAACTTTTGAAACTTTTCCTTCAAAGAATATTCAAGCTTCAATTCACCTAGATCTACAAACACACATCAAGAGAGAGAAATGTTGTTTTGTTAGGTAATGAGGGTTTTCCTTTTTCAAACCCTATTTTTGGTAATTAAACCTTGAAATAAAAAGGGAAAGCATGAAGGAATGATGAATGAACAAATGCAATGTTGCAACTCACCAAACCCTTGAAATGAAGGTTACAAATTTGTGTGAAATGGCTTCAATGGATGTGGATCTTGACTCTTGTTTCAATGCTTGAAACTTTGTCTTGAATGCTTGCTTGAAATCATGAAACCTACATCACAAATGGTAGATTACAAACACACATGATGCATGAAGACTTTGATAGGATGCTTGAATCTTGAATGCATCTCCGAATGCTTGATGATTTTCTCTTGAATGCTCTTGTAAACTATTGCATAAATAATTGAAGGATCTTAGATTGATTTCTAGGAGAAGCTTAATGAAATGACCTTGTATTTATATTTTTTTATACTTAATCTATCAAAACTACAACACTACAAGCTGGCATTTAGAGATTGAAATTAACAATAATAAAATACCATGAATAATTTGAATTGAAAAAGGTCCTAGGTTAAAGTGGGACTAATATGCCTAGTTAGGCATATGAGTCCTAGAGGCTTAAACCTGAGACACATACTTCAAGAAGTGTTATGTTTAATGTGACATTTGAAATCACGGCCTCAGAACTAGGGAGGACTCATACGTCTAGATGGGAATATGGGGCCTAGATCCCTAAATCTAGAACTCAGCCAAAAATATTTAATTATGATTTACCATTTATTAAATGTCAAGATTATCCTTAGAAAAATGCATTTAACTAGGCTTGTGGATGCAAAATAGGACCAACTAAGGTATAAATAAGCCAAATTTTAATAGGGAGAAACCAAATAAGTGTGAAAATGTAAAGGGATACATTTTCTACACTACATTAAGCGCCAACTTTAGTGAGAGGGTGACCTTACATGAAACACACTAAAGTAGACAAATTTGCATTAAGAGGGGTCCAAGTATACCAATGCTAGTGAGATAGGATGACATTGATCAAGAGGGTTGTGCAAGACCCCAGGATCAAGATCCTATGGTAGACCAACATAGGAATAAAGGAACAAACATGTGAATGATGTATGGAGCAACAACAAGATACAAGTATACACTGCTAAAGATAAAAAGAAAAAAAATAGGGGTGGATCAAGCCTTGACAGTCTAACCAACATGATGTGGACCTAGTCTATGCTATTTGTCAAAAAAAACAATTTACAAGTGAAACACAATGTCCACTATTCAAAAAAAATGCATGCTCACATGATCTAGTGGAATTCGGCATCCACTAGGTGAGCCCCCAAAAAGGTGAGATAGACACATACGGTTGGTATGTGCCCACACACACAAGAAAGTGGCTATGGGAAAGTCATGCCTATTGTTAGCTCCCATACATACTAACCATACCAAAGCTATATATCCTAATAAATTTGATAAGGTGCCACACAATATGAACAACGAGATTCAGCAAAACTTTGAATGCTAACACCCATGAACAAACAAGATGGCTCCACAGACAAGCAAAGTGTGTTATACAAGGTGGCCATATAACATTATTGTAAATGTGAAATAGTGTAAAGGTACATTCAAAGGGGTTTTTCTTAGTTCATGTAAGGTCTCAACCTAGGGAACATTGTGCCTAATATCTCCAAGAGAGTACCAATCAAAGAAAGAAGATTCACAACCTAGGGAATGCACCCCGCTTGGCATTTCCACTAAGAGGAATATAAAATGCTCAGAGAGATCATGATATTGAAGGACATCACACCCAATGTCATCACAAAGAGAAAGAAGCATCGCATGAAGTAAGAAGAAACAATGAAACATGAGTTGTAATTGAAATACAAAAGAATAATGCTAATGCATGTCCCCACTTTGTAGAAATTGCTAAAAACCATGCTGTGAGAAATTACTTAACACCATGCTGTGAGAAATTACTTTAAAGTAGAAAATGATAAATTCTAACAATAAAAAGGACATGGGAACTTATTTAGAAATCTCTATGCCATGTCATATGTTTTGAAATGAAGCTATTTCATGAAAAGGGTTTGCCCCCAAAATGAAATCCCAAAATAACACATATGGATCCATAGATTCGAGGTTAGGATGTCTTTTCTACAATGTTGTTAGAGAGCTTGGAAACATCATCATTCTCCAAATAACTCATGGAATGGGAAGAATGATACAAAGAGATAAAAGAAAAATAAAAAGATTTTGGGTTGACATGGAAGAGACCTAAGTGTCTCGACACCTTGCGTCATCCCCAAAAAGAAAACACAAGATAAAGAAAAGATAAAAGATAATATTTTGGGTCAACATGGAAGAGACCTAAATGTCTCAACACCTTGCATCATCCCCAAAATGAAAACACAAGACAAAGAAAAGATAAAAGATAATATTTTGGGTCAACATGGAAGGACCTAAATGTATTCATGCCTTGCATCATCCCCAAAGGGAAAACACAAGAAAAAGAAAAGGTAAAGGTTTACGACATATAGAAGAATGTAGATACAAATAGGGGAATGTCACAAAGAGAGAGATACATCAAACATAATGGTATGAGAGATCACATTACACACATGAAATCACACACATAACATGAAAAAGAAAACAAATTGACAAGACTTGTAAGGTACATGAAATTCAATCTATAGTAGGCCATCTGCATCCCAATATTGTTCATTGTATGTGGGTAAAAGTACAAAGCTATGTCACACTTTTAGCCAACTTATCAGCACAAATGAATTTTAGTATTTATAACTAAAAATTAATTTTGGTGAAACATATGATCTAGTAAGATTTGTTCTAGATAAGTTAAATAATTCTGCAACTTTTCCAACTAAAATTGTTGGCTAAATACATATGTAGCACCACTTTGAGGCCAATTTACTAAGAAAATGCAATTATTTGAAAAATTTAATGTTTCAACAATTCCTACTCATATAAATAATATTTTTTTAAAATGTAAAAATACCCTTTTGTAGATCCATAAGTGAAGTTTTAAAATACATATTTATTTTAATAGTTCAATTATTATTTATATTTTACTTTTATATTTTACTATAAGTAGGTTATCAACACAAAAATATTAGGTTGATTATCATGCCAAGAAAAATACTAAAATTTAGTAAAAAAATTTTTTAAAAAATATGATGCCCTAGATAAAAGAATCAAGATTAAGATAGCATAATTTGTTTTCTATTTTAGATAAATATTTAATATAAAAGTTGACGTCGATTGTAAATAGTCATGTTTTAATTCACGGACATTTAAATATTTATTTAAAAATATATATTTATTAAAATTGCGAAAAAATATATCCATGCCCTAAAGTTTACAGTCATAAATATACACAAAAAATTGAAGGAAAAAAGAAGAAGAAAATTTACTATATAAAGCTTGGCGTCTCGTGTAGCATCATTTTTCAGCATTTTATCAACAACTAAATTATAGTATTAATTGATAAAAAAACATATTTAAATTTTATTTTATTTTTTTCAAAAAATACAAACATAAAATATACTAAAAAATACACATTTTATTAGTTTACATCATTCAAAATTCAAAAAATACATGCCACTTTCTATTGGTTAAAGTTTAAAAGTTAGATCAGTGTTGGTCATTTCCTTTATAAAAGTGTGACACAACTTTGTACTTTTAACCATGTGGAAGGTGGACGACTAGCCAAAGGGACAACAAGTGCCAGTACTAAGAGCATCACCAAGCTCAACACATGGTGAGTCACTCTTTCTAGGAGGATCATCATGGTTGTTATCATCTAAGCTCACAGAAGAAGAAAACAATAAATTGAATTCATTATGTACTTCCTCATCCATTTTAGCAATCTCATCATTGTCGTCCAAGTTAATCAGAATGGGAGGTCAAATGATAATGTCCAAAGAAGGTGCTAGTCCCTATTGTGGTTGCGATATATGATCTTTTTTTTGTGGTGAAGAGGGAGACTCATCGTGTAGTGCTTCACTTGATTTTGGATGTTGAATTTGTCTATTGTTCTCTTCATTTAACCTTCGAGTAATAGCATGACATCTACACCTACGTTCTCTAGCATTTATGTTTCTTTTGGTATGATTTTCATGTTGTTTTTGTGTAGGAGCATGGTTATCAACCATGGGCTTCTTTTCTTCCCTTAGAGTAGGAACAAAATGAACCATGGGAGGCTATTCAACCACTTTCTCTTTAGCTTTGTAAACTTGTTTTATCTTAGCAGGCATGATGGTATTTTTTGTTGTTGTCTCTTTGTCATTTATAGGAGATAGGAAAAGGATCTTTATTAGGTTGTTCTTGGTTACTTGGAAGGGATTTTGGTTCAATAATGGTATCATTAAGGATAGGAGGCTCAATCATGGGTTGAGGCATGTTTTGAAGGGATAATTTTTCGCTATGTGTTTTTCCCTAAAATTTTGATAAGATTTGAAAAATAAATATTCGCGAGGTTTAATAGGTTCAATAGGATTAGTCAAAAATAAATCCAATGATAAATTCCCATGGGAAGACGCATGATTAAAGCTACTATGGTGCACAATAAAGATCTCATTGTCAAAGGGAAACTTTAAAAAATTATGCACAAACAACTGGACAACATCCATGGAGTTTAGTCATGGATAACAAAGCTTCAC